>PVKM010042689.1:0-12735 GCA_004027735.1 Carollia perspicillata
AATTACATTAGCCAAGATTAAAGATAAGGAGACAATTCTAGAAGTAGCAAGAGAAAAGGGGACAGTCACCTACAAAGGAGTTCCCATCAGACTATCAGGACTATCGGCTGATTTCCCAAAAGAGCCCTTACAGGCAAGAAGGGGCTGGAAAGAAGTATTCCAAGTCATGAAAGGCAAGGACCTACATCCAAGATTGCTCTATCCAGCAAAGCTATCATTTAGAATGGAAGGGCAGATAAAGTGCTTCTTAGATAAGATCAAGTTCAAGGAGTTCATCATCACCAAGCCCTTATTATAGAAATGTAAAAGGGACTTATCTAAGAAAAAGAAGATAAAAAATATGAATAGTGAAAGGACAGAAAATTCACAGTTATTAACAATCACACCTAAAAAAATAGCAGACTAAGTGGACACCTAAAACAGGAGCGGAGCCACAGAAATGGAGATCACCTGGAAGGTTAGCAGCAGGGGGCGTGGGAGGAGGTGGGGGAGGAGGTACAGAGAATAAATAGCATAGACGGTGGGAAGAAAATAGACAGGGAGAGGGCAAGAGTAGTGTGGGAAATGTAGAAGCTAAAGAACTTATGACACATGAACATGAACTAAAGCAGGGTAGTATGGGTGGGAGGGGGTATGCAGGGTGGAGGGAAAAAAAGGGAGGAAATAGGACAACTGTAATGGCATAATAAAATATATTTTAAAAAATAAATAATTTTTTAATAAAAGGTCATTGGTTGCTAGGGATTAGAGGAGAGGGAGAAGAAGTGATGAATAGATAGAATTCAAAAAATTTTAAGAGCAGTGAAACTATTCTGTTTGATATTGTAATGATGGATATAGATCATTATACATTTGTCCAAACCCATAGAATATACAACACCAAAAGTAAACTCTCATGTAAACTATAGACTTTGGATAATTATGATATGTCAATGCAGGTTCTTCCGGTGTAACACATGTACCATTATGGTAAGGAAGTTAATGGTAAATGTATTAGTCAAGGTTCTCCAGAGAAACAAGATCAGTATGTACATATCTAAAGAGATTTATTTTAAGGAAATGACTTACATGATTATGGAAGCTGATAAATCCTAAGATCTCAGTTAGCATATCAGAGACCCAGGAGAGCAGATGATGTAAGTTCCAGTCCAAAGCCAACAGACTTGAAGCCCAGCAAAAGCTGGAGCAATCAAGCTGAAGGAATTACTTAGGGGAGAGTCAGCATTTGTTCAATTCAAGCCTTCAACTGATTAGATGAGGCTCACCCACATAGAGAGCAACCTGCTTTACTCAGTTTACTGTTTTAATTGTTAATATGATCCCAAAACACCCTCACGGAAACCCAAGAATAATGTTTGACCACATATCTCGGCACCCCGTGGCCCAGTCAAGTTGACATCACATTGTGTGAGTTTGTGCACTTTTGGGGACAGGGACTTATAAAGGAACTCTCTATACCTTCTGTGCAACTTTTTTGTTAATGTAAAACTGCTCTAAAAAATAAAATCTATATTTAAAAAATTAACATCACAGAATGAACAGCACACTTCTCAAAGAAGTCATCTCTGAATGTAACTACACAAAAGGTGAATAAACCTTACAGAAACAAATTTCAGTTAAGTGAAATTGATTAGCTAGATTTACCAGACGGATTCTTTGAAAGCGTCCTCCATTGCTGGTATTAACTCACACCCTTATTGCATAATCATAATAATAATAACAATGATAAATTGGCAATTTAAATTTTTTCAAAGATTATTCTATTAGTAATATGGGTGGAGATTCTTGGGTATAGATAAAAGTAGATAAAGAAATCTCCAGTCAAGATAATTTTGCCACCTCCAGTCTAGACAACAGGAGAGGTGGCCTTTAGCACAGAACCTGCTGACACCAGGGCACCTAAAAACCCTAAGTGTTTGGGCAACAATGAGAGAAGGTAGATTTTAGCAACAATTACACCAGGTTTAATGTTGAATCATAGCTCAATGAAATCATAAGTTTACAAATTAATACACTTATTTGTTTACAAACTGTCACCTAAGGCTTAAATATGGCCCATCACATGTTTTTGCAAATAAAGTTTTATTGAAACACTGCCTAGGCCAATTGTTTACTTACTATTTGTGGTTCCCTTTGTGTAACAATGGCAACTACAACAGAAACATATGGACACAAAGTCCAAAATATTTACTATCTCTCTATAAATTAATTTATAATACAGAATATGAATAAACATCATATTGCTCTCTAATTTTAGTAATATTTCTGACACAGAAATATTATATCTTTATAAAGATACAAAAATAAATGAAGAAGAATGGAAGGTAACGAATGCATTATATACAGGAAGATGGAGATCTAAATGTGCAGGTATCAACTGATTCATAGGCTGAGCAATAGTTAGGTCCTTCACTTTAATCTTCCCAGAGGAAAGTTTTAAAAAAGAGAGAGAGGTATGAAATGAATATTTCATTAAAGTATTTATGAGAGAAAAAAGTAAAAGAAAAAAATTTTGCATGTCTGCTATTTGCAAGGATTGTATGTCTCCTCTCTTGGATGGCTTCCAGATCTGAGCACCATGAAGGCATTAACCTAGAGTAAATCCAAATTACAGAGGCTCAGCGACCGGTCTGGGTTTAAGCTTTGTGACACCAGATCAGAGAGAAATTGTTTATACCCCTGACAAAAAGATCACACTACATTCAGACAGCGTTCTGGATGAATGGAAGCCAGACACTTCAAAAGGCAAGAGTGGGAATGAAAATATGCACAGGAAACTAACTGAACAGTTGAGCTCCAACCAACCCTCCCGCCAGTCAGACAAAGGTCAAGGGGAAATGAACAAAATGGCAAGCAGTGATTGCATACGGAGATTCTGCAAAGTTTCAGGATTTTATTCTTTATCAATTGCACAAAGAAGAAAGATTCCCCTACCCTTTTCTCACTAATGAACATCCACACTTATGGTTGGACCTGTCAGGTCAATAGTCAGGTCTGCTGCCCACAGGGCAAGGAGATAAGAGTTATAATGAATAGCCATTAAGAAAAGCTTATTGCCATGTCTTGTTTCCTTAAAATTTAGACTCTAATGTTTAAATATTTAGTCTGTAATGTGCAAATTCACAAGGAAGTAACCACACACATCTGCCCTCTCCTTCCTCAGTCTGTTTCATCATATACAAATTGAGGGAATTAGAATAATAATATTGAACGTTCCCTTCAATTCTGGACTTATGACACTATAGCATGACTATTAAGTTCTGGCATCCAAATGCTTCCTTTGATCCCATTAGGAATTTCTCCTTTGTAGAAAAAGTGACAGAGTGGAGAGTTAAAGGCCCCACTCAGATCATTTGGGAAAGATAATTCAGACTTTTAAAAAATATATATTCCATGTTCTGAAATGCGCAGGAGTCTCTTATGAATCTAGTTTTTGGGAGCCACTTATTGTAATAGCCAACTGAAATTCAGCAAAGGCAACTGTGGAGTTCTCGAGGAGGAAATTGTAAGTCTAGGCAAAAAAAAAAAAAAGGTATTATTTGGATTGTATTTCCTGCCTCAAATTGGAGTCACAGTTTTCTCTCCCAACCTGGAAATGAAGTGTTTCCTTATTGCCAAAGGTCTTAGATACAAGGTTAAAGTCTCAGCACCAAAAGTAAGTCAGAAAAAACTAACCTCGTATTCAGCATGTGACAGGCATGGTGCTAAAAACTGCGCCATGAGTTTTCTAATTTAACTACATAAGGCAGAGATTCTATAAAGCAGAGATTGTTGTTACCCCAACTTTACACAGGAGGAAATGGACTTTCAGGTTAAATGACTCTCCAAAGGTCACACAATAAAAAGGACCTCAAACTCAAGAGGTTGGACACCAAGGTTCACATTCTTAACCACTAATGCCCCACCTGCAGCCCGAAGACCTGGGATTTTAATGTCCAGAATTAGTGTCAGAAAGGGCCATGCCCAGCTAAAAGACAACTTTACTTTTCTTCTAAGAAATGAAATTTGGACGGAGGTAAATCTAAGGGTTATTCACCAGAGTCCTAGAAGGACTGTGTCAACTGACCCATGTCAGGAGAACCGATTCTGAGCACTGGGTGTTTCTTCAGATGGCTTGACATCATGAGTAACTGGTTATTTGAAAATTAGCATTAAAACATGTTAAAAATCTTCCCAGTTATAAGGAAAATTCATGTGAGATTTGGTAATAGAGCTACATTTAAAATCAAAATGGTTCATCTTCATGTAGGACAAAACTACTGTTTTCCCATTAAATTATAGTTGTATGCATATGCTCTTTCTGCCATTTTTATTTAATCTATCTTCCTGGGTCTCTGATGGTAATGCTGTATATAATCTACAAAAGTGCTTTTCCTATTCAGGAGTGCCTTTTGTCCTGTTTGACCATATTGTGATTTTTTTGTTAATATCTTGGGAACCAAAAAAAAATAAACATATAGTCATTTCACTAATGTAAATACCTGCTCAGAGCATATCTTATACTTTTGTATTTCACTCCTGAAGTACTTACTTACTTGTGCCATTACAACAGCTTGCCATTAAACACATGTCCTTGTTTAGAAAGTTCTGGTATTTATAGATTTTTATTTTTGAAAATTATCATAGTTTAATTCGTTCATTAATACATTTTCAAGTTTCATGCTTTGTCTTGAGCTAGTCATCACAGGTCATACAATAATATCAAAAGTCAGACAATTCTCATATCTGAAATTTTTAACCATGTAAGCTTAACTTTAATAAGATATAACATTGATGATATTCAATCATTTTCAGCTACAAAAGTGATAATTTTGTACAGCTTACCTAATATGTCTGGTTAAACAAAAAATTCAAAAACCTGAAAATATCTTGAAGCTAATGAGTGAGAAATATTGGAGTATTGGAGTTATAAGTTATGTATTTATGCAAATATATTTTTATGCTGATATGGATGGATATACATATAATGATGTATGCTATATCAGATTGCCCACAATACTTTTAGCACAAGGAGTTAAAACCACAGTTTGGTTGCATATCAGAACTAGCAGGAATTCTTTTAACCTAAGGAAGCGATCTGATGATAGATAGCAATGTTGTAATATAGTCTGTGGTGAGTTCACTTGAGACACAGTGTTCAGTTCTTGTCAGTTCCTGTTCATCTAAATGTACTTTTGCAATGAGGAAGAGAAAGAAAGCAGCAACCTAAAAACAAAACAATTTGTGGGGGGCAAAACACAAAGAAGTAAACATACATGGCTTGCAAATGTTGAAGAAGAATAAAAATGTACCCTCTTAAAAATATGCTGACCAAATGCTAGAAGGAACTCTTGGACTCTGTGTGTGTGTGTGTGTGTGTGTGTGTGTGTGTGTGTGTGTGTATGCATACACATATGTGAGTATATGTGTGTAAGTATGTGACTGTGATTCTGCAGTGTGTGTCAGTAGGTATGAGTGTGTGTTCTGTATTCACAGAAGATGAACCAGAAAGTGCCCATTGATTCAAACTGAAATGGCTTGAACTTGGACACACTAGAATTTTATCAAAGGCATCCCCAGAGATTTTGAAGAGGAAATGAACCAAAACCTCTGTTTCCAGTTAGGGCAGAATTAACTCCATAATTGAGTCTGGCAGAGTGACTCTGTAAGCTAGGAATTTTGATAGATGGTGCTTTGTGAGCTAAGCCAGGCTGAAGTTTCAACATAAATGACATGCTTGTTTCCAATTTCAGCGGAAGAGTTAAATTCTAAACCCAGGATGTCTTCGTTTCCCTTTTTTTCTTTCTCCTCCTTTTGAATTTAAAAATAACATTCAGTTAAATGACACATGAGGGATTTCTCAATGGATTCCCCCAAAGCACCGATGGATAGCAAGAGAAAACATATCATGAGCAGAATGGTTGGGAAAGAGTCACAAAGCGGCTGTGCAGAGCTGAAACAAGATTAATCTGAGACATCACAACGTTTAGCTATATGGGTCTTCCAGGAACCCTCTTCAAGGGCTCACTTGCGGGATTCCTTCCTGGCTACAGGTTAGAAGCCCCTGGGTCCCTGGTCACTCCAGGATATTCAGAAAGAGCATAAGAATCAAAGATATCACAGATGGCCAGCTGTCACTCTTGGCCCCTTAGGGTTATGTGAGTGGTGTTCTGGAGAGCTCAGGATTGGTTCATGAGAACACCTCACAGTAAGTCAGAAGAACTACTCACAGGAAACATTCAAGGCTGCTCTCTTGGTTAAGACAGAAAACTCTGCAGTTAAACATCTTGCTTTGCATCTCAGCTCCCTATATAAGAGCTGGGTAAATTTTTACCCCTGTAGGGCTTTTCCTCTTTTCTAAAAGAGGGATAAATAGAGCAGCCTTTGGGAGGATAGTATAATAAATTAAATTAAATGCCTACGGCAGGACCTAATACCTGTGAATATTAACAAGTGGCTTTATACAGACATGTATTTCACCCAAACCTCTCAAAAATAAGTGGCTGGGAAGTATGACCAGCTAGAGGCCTTACAAGACCTTTGTGGGAAGGACAGCCAACTGGATGCCAGGTGAGAAGTACACTCTGTGGGAGGGAACAGGAAGAGGAGCAAAAGCAGGAAGTAAGAAGTGGCAGGGACGCCTCCACAGTAACCCAGAGTAAACTGGACTTCTCCAAAATCCCAAAGAAGAGAAACATGAGATAGCTGCTTCCCACATGTTCAAAATTTCTCTTCTGCATTTTCTTATAAACCGTAGGGGCTAAAACATATCTAAAGAGACTTCTAGTAACCCAGATGGCAAAAAGAAGAAGTTGGTCTATGATGATGTTGAAAGTACCAAAACTCCCTGTCTTGGCTAGTTTTGATCTGAAAAACCTTCCCCAAATAAAATCTACAGTTTTGAGGAAACCCAGAATATTGTTGAATGTTTTTATGCAAGTTAAGCTGCCTCTTATCTTGCAAACCCCCCATTTCGATGTTATGATTTCACCTGGCCATATTGCTTAGTTTTCTTATGCCTATGAATTTCGTATTTGATATGTTTCTTATTCTGCCTCAACTCTCTCCTTCTACCCTCTCATTTTTGTAAGAAATGCATACAAGAGAAAATGACTGTCATTTTTGCTGGTGAAAATGAGAATGAACAAGCACAGCATTTGTCACTTACTGTGTCAGCAGATGACCATGGAGTCAATCATCCCAGAGTTGAATGATCCATAGGACCATGGCCCATGCTTGAGGCTGCCATGCAGATGGAATCCAAACACTGCCATTTTGGAGGGTCTTAAATCTCAGATTTACAACGTGAAGCTTTGTTTTGTATTGTTAAAAGAATTTTGCCCTATGAAAGCACTGATATTAAAGTTAAAAATGTTTACTTTTTGCATATATAATTAGCAACTGCTAATATTATTATTTTTAATTGTTGTTCAAGTACATTTTTCTGTCTTTTACTCCCATCCTAGCCCACCCACCTGGCCCTCCCCCCTCCCTCCCATTTCTGCCCCCCTAGTTTTTGTCCGTCTGTCTTTTATACTTGTTCCTGTAATTTCTTTGTGCCAGGCACTTCTCCACTTCCCTTATGTGTCTGGTTTAATTTTCTCTCTATAATCCAGTAGGGTAGGTACAAGGATTAACCTCATCTGACAGGTGAGGAAACTGATTCAGAGAGTTTAGGTAGATAATTTGCCTAAGGTCAGATAGACTGTTGTGGGTCCAGGATTAAAACCCATTTAGTTGGATTCCAAAGTTCAAGTTATTAAAAACTGTGCTATTCTTCAATAAAATAAATGTATGTACTCATTTTCCTTGGTGGAGAATAGTTTATTCTCAAGATTAAAATTCTTATAGGATTGTTCTGATAGTTAATAAATACATTCTTTATTCACTGGCTCAATTTGATGGTACCCAAACATATAAACTTTGTTTCCAAAGTTCACCAATGGGTCAGTACCTTTAAGCATTAGATTTCTTTTTTCTCCTCAGGAAAAACAATTAAAATTACCAATAATGAGTGCTTTGACCATGATTCTCTAATATGCAAAAATAAGTTGAAGGTTGGATTTGACAGAGTAAAGAGTTTTGGGAGATTCAGGAGGAAGTGGGCACAACTTGGCACATTTTTAAAAATTCTCTCTTATCTTAAACCCTGTATCAAAGAACGTAACCAAAAGCTTTTCTTTTTATATTTATGTGCATCTGTCCAAGTTGGCAATATCAATATGCCTCACACGTTATGATATATCTTTGCTTACTGGGATAGACCGGATTAAAAACTGTTCATCTTTCCAGATGGGCTCTTGCAAGCTACAAATTCAGAAATCCTAAAAGCAAATCTTAGTGGAGTAAACACATTTCTCTCTAGCAGTGCTGTCATGGAAGAGAATGCGTTGCTCTGGGACCAAAGCCCATACACTTCAGCTATAAATTTAGAACATCACTTTAAAACAAATACACACACACACACACACACATATACATACATACACACACACTTTCCAAACTCACACCAGCTCAATTTTTATTTTGGTAATGCCTTGCCAACCATAGAAAAAAATTACAAGTGGATCTTGTATTGTCTTTGGTGAATGCTGGTACAGATACATATATCCTCTTTTGATGATGAGATCATGTAATTTCTCATTACCGCTTTAAAACAATGATGGCCACAGGTCAGAAGCATCACTCAGCTTCTCAGAAGATCAACCCCCAAAGCATACTCAGTGTTTAACCTTTTCTGTAAGGGCATATTTAAAGAATCAAATTCCATAGAAAATAGAGGGAAATCTAATAAATGTAACTTTTTTTCAGGCTATCAGTTCATTTTAGCTATCAAACAACAACTTTATTTCTTCCAAAATAAGCACTGTAGTTTTGAGCCAACTGGTCATAGCTATAGTTTGTTTAGTATAGCAGTTGCCCCAGAAGTCATTCATTTCAGTAGGAACTAAGTTGTTACAAATATAGGAAGTGTATGCAATGTTGTTTGCATTCCATGGTTTCTACATACCTGTAACCAGCAGTGTTTTATGGCATTGGTTTTCCATGCAGGTGTAAACTACAATTTTAATTAATTAATTTAATTTATATATATCACAAATATGAATGTTAAGAATTTACCAAAGATTTTAAAGGGGGTTTTTACAAAGCTAATTAAAATAGTCATATAATCATAGAGAATTATTTAATAAATGAGGACATATCCCACAATTGAATATTGCGGAATAACAAAACAGTGTTGGACATAGTTATTTGCAGATGAAGAAGATGTTTCTCAAATAATGTTAAGTGAAGAGAAGAAATCAGGTTACAAGGTAGCGTGCTTGTCTTATTGTAAAAATAAGTAAAATGTATAGATGATTTCTGGAATGCTAATTGCCAATAATAATAATAACGGAGAATATGCAGGGGAGAATATGCAGGGGAGTTATGCATTTCCCCCATCCTTTTTGGTAAGCTATATTTTGTGCTTCATCTGTACAGAATGTAAGCTTTTTTTGTAAGAAGAAGGTCTTGAGTTTGAGAGACTGCAGCAGCATGCCTTTAGGGTGGATACTGAGCAGGAGGCAGCTCGCTCTGGGGACAGTAGCTTGAGATCAGGTGAGCCCTAAAAACAGGTGTAAGTTGCAAAAATTAAAGAAGTTAAAAACAGGAAAATCTTTCTCTTCTGAGAGGATTTCTCAGGAAGCAAGTGCTGACATAAATGGATTCCCTCTCTTCCACGTAGACACCCCAGACCTTCACTGTCCTGAACAGGCTACTTATAATTGGACCCTCCAGCTTCCCTGCTATACCTACCCCTTCAGGCAGGTTAATCCAGCCCTTCACCCATTCTCCTTTCCTTCTTCCTTTTCAGCATTAGGAAAGAGAGAAACATATATCCTAAAAGCACTAGAGTCACTGGATGAAAAAAGGTGAAGGAATTAGCCAAAGAACATGTATGCGCAACCCATGGACACAAGCAACGATGAGGGGATTGCCTGAAGGAGGAGAAGGGAGCTGGGTAAAAGTGGGCAAAGAGAAAAAAGCAGGGACAACTGTAATAACATAAATAATAAAATACAATTAAAATAATGAAAGCTACCAGGATCACATAAAAGTTATTGCACAACCAATGAGTTATTCAAAGAAAAAGGTACCTATGTAAAACAAAATTCTAACTCAATTTGTTTAGTAAAAATACTTTTTGCACAAATGACCAATATAATCATTGTGGTTTTGCTCTTGTTAAGTGCCCTGTCATGACCCTTGTTAGGAGGAGGAATAAACAGGCAACGCTTAGGTGCTTTTTACCCTAGTTACCTGATTTCCTTTTACTAAATGAATGGTCCCACTAGAAAGCCAAGCATGACTAACCAGACTCAGGCTGCAATCTATGGAGAAATTTGATAAAATCAACATGTTGTACTCTCTCCTGTTCAACAACAAGAACTCTGCTGGTCTATCCTCATGTCTTGCTCTAGCAGGGGTTTCCAACTTTTTGGCATATCTGGGCCACATTGGAAGAAGAAAATGAATTGTCTTGGGCCACACATTAAATGCACTGTGACAAGTAACAACAAAAAAATCTCATAATGTTTTAAGTAAATTTCCGATTTGCTTTTGAGACACATTCATAACCATCCTGGGCCACACATGGCCCACAAGCCACACATTGGACACCCCTAAGTTGTCCATACTCTTAAAAGTAGCCATGTGCCCAGAGCCTGAAGATCCTCACAACTCCCTGTGCCCATGCATTATCTATTTCTTTTGTCAGTGAACATAATGGGCTAGACAGAGGCTGAACAGTGAAGAAATAAAAGTAAATAACATTCCATTTCTACTTTCAAGGAGTGCTCATCAAGTAGAGGTGAGAGATGTACAAATAAATAATTGCCATAAAGCTGTGGTTCCCAAATTTGTGTTTCACAAATCAGTGAATTAAAATGGGGTGAGAGGTGGACATGGAAAATAAAGGGAAAAAAATGGAAAATGAGAGATAGATTTAGAATTGCCAGTTAAAGACAATTTTTTAAATGAGAACAATTCCCTTTTCCCCTTCCTACTAAATACTACTATCATTTCATTTTTAAAAAAATACTCTTTAATGTGAAAAAGAAATGGGAAGGGCATAATTTCAGAATAAAGGTCAGTCCTTGGTAAGAGAGGATAGTTAGAGAAGCTATCTTGACCTATTAGTCATTCTATTGTTCTGTCAATCTAAAGGTCCATGATGGTCATCATTTTGACATTTTCCATTGGATTAGTGAGTATTTCCTGATGTAACAACACAGGTCTAATAATAGGTATTTGGAACCGGGGCAGGACAACATTCTGTTATAATGGATGCCCCATGTTTGAGTGGGGCCTGTATTGGGTTGAATAGAGTCCTCCCAAAATTCATGTTACTCACCACCTGAAAATGGATTATGGTGGGTCCTCATCCCATGAATAGGGTCCTTATAAGAAGAGAAGACAGAGACATAGGAAGAAACTCATATGAGGAAGGAGACAGAGACTGGAGTGAATCATCTATAGACACATTAAGAACTGTCACCAGAAGCTGGGAGAAGCATGGAACAGACTCTCTGAGTTCTCCAAAAGAAGCTAACTCTGCCTACACCTTGATTATAGACTTCTGGCCTCTGGAACTATGAGGAAACACTTTTTCTGTTGTTTTAAGCCCCCCAGTTTGTGCTACTTTGGTAAGCAGCCCTAGGTAACTGATACAGGGCCTACAAGGAGATACTGGTTCACGTGGTGTTAAAGCTATGGAACTACAGAGGTTTGTATAGATAAGACATTTGATTTGAACCTTGATAGAAAAAGATCTTCCCACAGCTAAAGTTGGGATTTAAGGATTAGGAGGTGGGAAGTTTATAGGGGCATGGGAGCAGCATGAACTGGACCCAGAACTGTGAAATGGCCAGTGTGGTTGATGGACTAAAAGAATACTGCAGTATTGGGTATGCAGGGCACAGGGGGTGGCAAAGGTCAGTTGGAAACAAGGCCAGAGAGACCAAATCATGGGGGCACAGTAAATGACAAACTAAGAAACTCAGCCTTTATTCTGTGGTCAGTGGACATTGCTGAAGGTCCTTAACTTACCAAGCTGATCTTTGTGAGACCAGCTGTTTTTAGAGATTAGAGGGGAAAGGTTTTGATAAAACTCAAAGTTGGAGAAACTACCAGATCATCTCAATGATTCTTCTTTTGAAGGTACTGAATATTTAGACATTGACCCATTTCTTTTCAGTATTATCTGTAAGATAAATGTATACATTCTCACAGTATAATATGCATGATGAAAATTCAGCCAGTCTTACACAATAACTCTTGTGAGGCTCTGCAAGAGGCACTGAATACATAGTTATAAGCAAGTAGGCCTGTGATGGGCCTCCATGGTGCTTAAATCTGGTAAAATCTAGGTTGAAAGTTATACATTAGTACTGGTAACTGGGTGTGGGCTATAGAAAAGGAAAATTCAAGCTTAAATCAGCCACCTAAAAAGCCTCTGGCTTTCAGAAAAGACTATATTGAATTAATGCTATTAATAAGCAAACCAGAAAAAAATGAGAAGCAGGAAATTATTTTGGAAGTTTCTTAATTTTGTTTTTTAGTTACAGTATTCCATTCTATAATTACCACATTTCCTTTTACAGCATAAGAAATTGTGCTGTCAGTTTATTCATTCCAAAGTTATGTTTTAGAGAAATGCTCATTGCTAACACCAATTAAAGAATTAGGAAGCAGAAATGCTGATGACAATGCTGA
>PVKM010042690.1:0-12735 GCA_004027735.1 Carollia perspicillata
AAACATTAGGTTTTTAGATTTTTACTCAAGGTTATTCCACTAAGCAAAAGAGTTTTCAGTATTGTTGTTTGTTGAAGTTGCTATTCAGGTATTAGTTGTGAGCACAGGCCTCATGTCAGGATCTGAGAAAAACCCACGGCCTTTATATGGTGACAAGACTGTAAAACTATGTGAAAACAGCCAAGGGACATCTTATTGCTGTTAGATATTAAATTTATTGATTACTTTTTATTGAGAGAGAGGAAGGAAGGGGGAGAGACGAGAGAGACTGAGAGAGAGAGAGGGAGAAACATCGACTTGTTGCTGCACAGATTTAATGAATTCGCTGGGAAAGGAACCTGTGACCTGGGCACCTGGCAAGTTGGGATGAAACTAACCAACTGAGCTGCCTGGTCAGGGCCTTGCTTTCAAATCTTAGTGACAAACTAGAGAGTCAGTGCTCTGCCCAGGAAGGAAGAAACTGCCTCTGCCGCTTCTGTATGTTTGCTGGGATGCTGATGTCAAAATGGGCTGAGGAATAAGAAGTGCTGACACTCAGATGGCATTGTTATTTACAAGTGAATTAAAATCAAATCATACTTCAGTCAACAAAGGACCACATGTGAGACAGTGGGTGGTCCCGTCAGACTATAACGGAGCTAAAAAAATTGCTATTGCCTAGTGATGTCACAGCCCTCATGGCATTGTAGTGTGACACATCACAGAAATACCACTGGGTTACAAATGCCTATAGTATTCAGTACAGTAACGCGCTCTACTGGTCTGTGGCTCCTTCCCCTACGAGCTGTAGGGGAACAAAATTTGTCACCACAGTATGTCTATTTGACAAAAGGATTATTTTTGGCTAGTTTTAAGAAATAGCAGACATGGGAGAAGCTCTGAAAACCTAAACGTTACCCTTTGTAGAAGACATTGGTCCTTGTAAGGAAAACCTCCTTCATAAGGGTGTCTCTCTCACTGTACCAGGAGGAGGGGGTGACCTTGTCTCTGGACACTCTTATCAAAGCAGAAGACAAGGGTTTAGGCCTGCATAAAAAACTTACCCTTGTTTACTGTGCTTTTTCTGGTAACCTCTCATCACTGACTGTTCCCATCCCAATATCTTCTTCTGTTTTTTTTTTTTCAGCTGAAGATGGTATTTAAGATGGTGGCTTCAACCATTTTTGCAAGTGACTTATTTTTCCTGGGTCTCTCCCATGTTTGTAGGAGGCATACATTCCATTAAACTTTTGTTCATTTTTATGCTGTTAATCTGTCATTTATTACAGGGATGTTTCAAACAAGAACCCAGAAGGGTAGAGGGAAACTTATTTCTCCTCCACATAGTTTAGGTTTGTGTAAGCGCACTCCATGACGTTCCTACAATGATGAAATCACCTGACAGTGAACTTCAGAATGTAACCTGGTCGTTCAGCAGCACATGACTGTGTAATTAATATAATGATAGATGTTTTTCAAAAGTTCCGTTGTAACTTCCTAGCATGTAATTCAGCCAAGTAATAATGATGGAAACAAACTTTCTCCTGCCACTGAGTGGATGGCCGGCTGTTTTGAATCCTGCCTGTGAGACACACAAGATGCATGTCCTCGTGTCCAGCACCAGCTGGACCTGCGATCACTAACTGTGCTTGCCGTGTGTCATTCAGCTGCTGGCCGACAGAAAAGGCTCTGCAAAGCAAAACACGGAAAAGGCGGAGCACATTCCTCCTGCACATTTAACAAATACTCCGTTGCCTGCTACTGGGTTCCATCATAGGGGAGAAATCTCTTTTCACGAGAGGGTACTCTCATTCCCATGGTTGGACACTTAAAGGTTTGCCCTTGACCTGATCACATGGGAAGGACCAGACAGTGCTTTCTCAGTGGATTTTGTTTACTGCAACTTACCTTGCTCATATTGACACAGTATTCTATTCTGCACTCCATTCGCTTGCTCAAATCGAAGGCCATTTGATACATTCTACTCCTGATCTTAGAACATAAGAGGTATGTGAGGGCAGTATTTCTTGATTCATGTAGATAAATGAGACCAATAACAATGTCAAGCCTGTAACTGGGGCCAAATGAGATCGGTAAGAACTGGTTTATGTCTTCTGTCTACCCCCTGGTGGAAGGATTCATTACTAGTTGGAGTCAAACAAGGAAAGAGAAAGAGAAAAGAGCATGAATTATTTCCTGAATATCTATTCAATCTCTCCCTCGATAATCCAGGGTTTGTTGCTTACACAAGATTGCCCGGCTCCACAGGGGGAGGACTGAAACCTATTATCTCCCTTTGAACGCGCTCTTTCCTGGGAATGGCCAGAGCAGTGCCTCAGCAGGGCGGCTGCCCTGCCAGAACGCTTAACTCTGACCTGAAGGGGCCATCACTCTGGGTGCAAAAAAAGACGTATGAGCTCTGCTGCCCTGGCGGCTCTGGAATTCTTCCCTGGGCCATGAATAATACCCTGTGATTCAGAGGAAGGACTGTCAATGCTTCAAAGGGAACCTCGCTAATTGTGTAATGTTATTCCGAGGCATTGGTAGAAGCCAAAAAAGGAGGGAGGCCGGGCAGAAATTCCTTTCTTTGCAATGATCAGCTTACATCCTGCACGATCAGATTTGATTATCCTTATCTTTTCTCGCATAACTACAAATGTTATGACTGGACATAAGTGAGCAGACTTCCAAAAAAAAATCCAGCCACAATATTTGACTCTATGACTGCCTGTGGTGGTAAATTCCTGAGACTGACCGCATACTGGGTGAAAAGCTATTTGCTTTGATTTATTCTTTTACCAGTTCTAAATGCCATCAGGTGCTGCTGGTTCTCATATGAGAGAACAGGCAAAAAGAAAAGCCTGTTCCTTTTGTATCGTCTCTTTTCATTTAGGTAGTTTAATCTAAATACCCACTAACCTCTTTTTCACATGTTGTATGGTCATTTTTAAATTTAATTTATTTTTAAAACTAGCTTTGAAAAAGTTGAATACATGATACAAGGACCTGTTTAACATTGTTTAGGCACCACAGGAAACAGAAAAAGCAAGCATCGCTCCTACTGCACACCGTTGTCCCCCCGCCCCCACCTCCAGCCAGCCGTCATTACCAGCTGCCTGTGCGGGCTCCGGAAACACCCGAGCCCACGCGCGTGTGCGTTCCCCCGTCACGAACGCATTTCCACATTACGGTATATCCTGGAGGTCGTCCCATTCGGTCATAAATAGTGCTACTTCATCTTTCTTTGTGGCTTCATAGTAGTCTATCTTGAATATACCATAATTTATGTAACCAGTTCCATATTGATGGATATTTGTGTTTCTAGTAGTTTGCCCATATACGCAAAGCTACAACAAAGACACTTATATACACATCTCAACATATAAATACCAATATGTGCATTTTAAATGTTGATAGCTGTATCCAGACTGCCCTCCAAAGAGGTGACATTAATTTTTATTCTCACCACAACTGTGAATCCTTGTTTCCCACCAAATACCAGTTTTAGCTGAAAAACCACACCAGGTTTAGGGATCTCCAAGTGCACACTGGGTTCTGACAGTGGGCCTTGCATGGTTTCTTGTAAAACCAGTCTCTTCTGTAGAAGCCCTGATATCTACCAGAGCAAAACAGACAGGATGAAAAAAGCGAACAGAATGGGTTACACAAACAAACCAACTAGTGCCACCTAGAGGATTCTGGGTACCACCAAGTTTGTGAACTACTCACTTTGCATGAGTAATTGTTTGTGTATGTGCTTTTGGGGGTTGGAGGTGGTGAGAGGAATCCACAGTTATCAGATTGCCAAAATGGTCTGTGACTTCTGGCAAAATAGCTAAGAATCAGTGATCTGGATAATAAAAAAATAGAGATAATATCAAAATTGTATAAAAATCCAAGTGCCTGATTTTATCGGTCAATGGAGATAAACTAAATAACACTGTAAACTTAAACTATCAACACATAAAATAATGAAATCACACTACAGTAATGATTTGTCAAAGTTCTATTACATCAGCTAGAGGTGTTAACAAAAAATAACTGTTCTGTCATCATTTCATAAGGATATTTTAATACCAAAAAAGTAAGAAGAAAGCTGTATCTTTAGAATAAAAGGCAGTCCTTTAAGTTGAATAAATTTAACTTCATTTAAAACTCACTAAACTGACCCTGACTTCTCGTTTCACCTCCAGCCCGAGCATCTGATGTCACAGACATAACACACTGTCACGCAGCATTGTGTCTGGACTGGCACTTGAAACTACTGCCATCGGGGACCTGCTCTGAAGTTCCTGGAAGTCCGAGTGCCTCGCCACCATCCTGCTGAAAAATCTAGAGGAAAGGGCCGCAGATTTTGAGTCCTGGGTTTGCCACGAATTAACGCTGGTTAAGCTACATATCAACTCTTTGAACTGCAGTTCTTAATGTCAGACGAGAATAACACCTTTCCTACCCACCTCACAGGACTGATCTGTGCAAACATATTCAATATGTAAGCACGGCTTTTGTGTGTGTGAACTATAATGTATGATACAACTTTAAGTAACATTTACTGGGCATTTTAAAAGTGGCAGATACTGTCTGATACGAGTGTTGCCCCATCTAGCCCTTGTAGCAACCAAATAAAGAAGCTGAGAGAGAGGATAAAGTAACTGGCTAACTTTACTTAGCTAGCGAGAGGTAAGGTCAGGACCCAACCCCTAATCTCTAAGAGAGCAAAGCAAAAAGATAAAAAACAGAATGGGTTACATGAACAACCCAAGTAGGGTCACCTGGAGGTTTCCGGGTACCATCAAGTGTGTGACTGTCTGGTTTCAATTTCATGTTCTTAATCATTATGATACACTCTTTCCAAACTTGATATAGCTATTACTATTGTTATTACTATTACTATAACAATTCCTTTATTCCAGCTATTGGTTGAACATAACAGTGATTATTAATCTGCCAGACTCAGGCTCCTTTGATTAGCTGGAAATACCTATAGATGATAGTTTTAGTTTAATAATGAAAGGATTAGTTCAGGAACCATACAGCTAAGACATGCCACTTTTAAAAAATCTTCAGCTATTAATCTTTGTCGGTAACTATAAGACCTGTTAGGTAAAACCACTAGTCTACGTTTCAAAGAAAGAAGTTTTGGTATTATTGTAGTCAAAGTGGACATGTATTATCAGGTTAAAAAAAGGGGGGAAATGGGATATAAAATTCAGAAATGTCAAATCTTTTGAAAAGTGTAGTCAATCTGCTAAGTCTTCGGTAAATTACAGGTAGGTATTAAAACAGTATGTGAGCCTTGCTTAAGCCAAAATATTATGTCTTAAGAAACTCTCTGGTATACTACAGTTTCTCACTCATCTTATTTTGTTACTTAAATAGAATAAAGCAGTATTAAGTTCTTCTTTTCATGAAGACAGAATCATTTTTAGTTCAAGTTGACTGAAGCTTTGGTAATTCAAGGTCCACAGTGGGAGGAGCTGTTACTGATGGGCAGTGTGGCGTCAGTAACGGGCCGGGTCCACCAGCAGAGAGGGCAGCCCCCACCGCCCAGCAGCTGTGCGGTCCCCTGGGTGGGGTGGGGTCACCAGTACCAGCACCCCGCTAAGCATCCTTCCTTTGGCTTTTTGTTACTCCCCTCCAGTGCGGGGCTGCATTACCTGAACCTTCACCGGCCGCTTCCAAAGCTGACTTCCAGCAGCCCTCAACCCGTACCCCACATATGCTTAGGGAAACAGTCATCTTTCCATTCCCCGTCCACGCTGGCTTTCCGGGTGCCCCTGGCATCTAGTCTCTAGTCCTCTGCCTGACTCCCAAGGCCCTGTGTGGTCAGCTTCCCTCTGATGCATCCAATCACTTTTCCATTGCTTCCCAACCCAGCCTTCCTTCAGGAATGACGATGGCTTCGCCTTTCTTTAGCAGATATGTTTGCTGATATTCTGCCTGGAATTTTCTACCTGCACTCTCCACAGGATAATACGATACAAAGAAGTATAGACTTTGGAGTTGGACAAGATGTAGATGTGAATCTCAGTCGAATTCTCTCTCTCCAAATATATACATATATATACACACATATATATACACATGTACACATATACATGTATATATGTGTGTATATGCACACTTTATTGAGTAGGTGCAGTATGTCAGTAAGTGTGCCAAGTTCTTCGTCTCCTTGAGTAGTTTCTTCATCACACTAGACCTATGAAGTACTATTATGATTTCCCCAAGTTTACATGTGAAAAAAAAATGAAGCCCAAGGAAATTAATCACAGCAAGTCAGTAGAGTCGATGGGATTCAAATCCAAATCTGCCTGGAATTCAGAGCCAGCAGTTTTAACTACATAGTGGCAACTCACTAGTTGTATAAACTCGAGCAAGCTACTTAATCTCTTCAGTTCTCAATATTCTCATACATAAACAGGAATATCAATGTCCACTCTGCAGGATGAATGAGATTACGCATGAGGAGCTACTGTCAGAGAGGCTGGCATTCGAAAGAGGGTCCACAACGTTTCTGTCTCTTTTCTGCCCAGCCGCACTGCATCGTCTCTGCCATCCTGCCTCTTCCACGAAGCCTCCTTGGAAGACGGAGTACATGTGCAGCCTACACTGAGTTCTTTTTCCCGTGCAATCCAAGAGTTCTCAAATTTAGTTCTGTTTTCTAAGTACGTCATTGAAATTAGTCTTTGCTTCTTCGCCTAAAGTGTTTTACAGGCTGCATTTATACATTATACTTCCTTTATAGCCCCTGTACTTTGCAAAGTGTCAATACATCGTAAGAACCACATAAATGCTGTCTGAATTAGCCATGTACCCCCCTGGATTCAGTTACAACAGAGCTGGCTTTAGAAAAAAACTCATTTTATATTTTAAAATGCTTATAAAATGGTATTATGGTAAACACAGATTCCTAACCTATCATTTATCTAGCATAATAATGAACTGAAAATAAACAACAAACAAATTTAACTTTTTTACTTTATGTGCTTAGTATGTTCAGGTACCTAGTAACTGTGATATGCCTAGTTGTTGAAGGCCGAAAAACTCCCGGCATTTAAAAAGTTATAATATATCTTACTGAGCTGCTATATTACCAAGGAAATAATGTTGACACCAGAACACATCTTTAAATATATGACAGTCATTGGGATTTAAGTGCTTCATAGACGTGTCTGTTACTCATAGCCGATGATTTCCATTGAGGCAGTCATAAAGACTGAAGGTTTCTGGGATTTCTAGGACTGGCTAACTACTGTGTTAAGCCAAATCCTGGGGGGGAACCAAGATAAGAAGCCAAAAATGATTCTGTTGATACCAACTAAAGCCAACACAACAAAGACAATTGATTTAAGTTTCCAGACACAGTTCACTCTCTTTAAGTTCTTAAACTAGGCCTGCGACCACTGGAACCTGGTCCCAGCACACTCCACGGAGGGAATCAAGTGCCAGGACCTTAGGTGTGGCCCTCTCCACCCCAAAAGACTACTTTACCCACAACCCCCCACACCGGGCATGACCTGCTTCCTGTTCATGACTCGAAGTGGCCCAAGACCTACTTTTACTTTTAGCTTTTGGCCTGGACTCTTCTTTAAATATTCTTAATTTTTACCTATTATCATTTTAATAAAACAAATTGATCATTCCCATTTATAGCTTCTCAACTTGAGTGTCTTGACTTGAAAAAGAGTTAGTGGGATTCAAAAGGAGATAATGCCGAGTGTTAGGAAATTCTCTCCTGTGGACGTGTGGTCACCACGAGCCAAACGAAGAGTGCCAACTGCTCTGTTCGGCTAAGTAAGAGCCAGGCCAGATGGGAAGATGTCTCACAGGAAGAAAACCTCAGCATGGCTACTGCCACTATTTGCAAAGAATTGGTCAATTTCGAATACAATCAGAAATAAAAAATTTTAAATGCAAATGTCAACTACACTTCTAAAAGTTATATATTTCATTAGAAAAAACATCAAGCAATTTGATTGTGATGTATCAGAATGAAAGGCACTAAGTCAATACCTAAGCTTCCAAAGAGGGAGAAGATTTATGAATACAACTGAGCCAGACTGAAAACAGTCTTTCTGTGGAAAACTTCTGGAGACAGCTTATACGACCTCCCTAAATAACCTTACGGTGTCTCAAGTTTCTCTTCATTCTGCTAAGTGTCACTCCCTGTGACACTTAACACACAATGCATTATACTTTCTATTTCATAGAGAGGATATGTCAACACAAAGTCAAATATTCAGATGAAATTCAAGACAGGCAATCTTCTGGAATTTTCCAAATGGCCTTATAATTGACATTGTATAGACTCAACATCCAGATGACTGTCCCCGATATTTTCCTTCTCACATGAATAAGAAAACCTGTGTGTGCATCCCTGATGCAGCAATACATTGTGCCAGTTTTCTTTCAGAGGAGAATTCCGGAAGGCAGTGTCTAAATATTAGAAACCTTTTAAATTGATATGTATATTTACCATTAGCATCATTAAGCTACCTTGGCAATGTCCAGATTATTAAGGATCACAAAGAAGACAGCTCTTACTATGAACTCCTACCAGCCCACACTCAAGATGAAGGAGCCATGGATTCAAAAGCTCTCTCTCTCTGTCACACTACTTATCATTTTTTAATGAAGTAGATATTCATTCCTCTTAGAAAGTATACCTTGCTTATCTGGAAAGTCTCAAACAGAAGTCTCAAATTCTCCACAGGAGTAAAAGGAAAACAGTGTCATAAGTAAGTATAGTTCCAGAAGCTGCAGGTAATCTCTGGAATGGTTCCCAAAAGTGAGCAAAACAGAATTCAAGGTCCTCATGTCACAAGAAGCTATAAGGCAGTGCGGTGTTCCCAAAGCAAAGACAAACAAGTCCCCCAACCAGGGCCCCTCTCCGTCACACTGAGTGGTAGTAATTCATTACTGCTGGTTACTGGATTCCAGGGAAGGAAACCGAAATGGCATACTTTCATTCACAACACCGTCTCATGGAATTATTTTTTCCGGATTCCTTGGGAAGTTGAAGTATTTGAGAAGAATATCAGGAACTGTTGTTTCAGCCTGTTTTGTGAGTAGATAATTGCCTTCCAACTCCACTCTTTCAGGAAGTGACATGTGCGGCATTGTTCCCAGATGGGGGTAGCACTGTGCTTCAGGGGGACACATACGTGCCTATTACACAAAACAAAACCCAAGCCTGCGGTCTCAGGCACTTCGCTGAACTCAGACTTTTTGAATCTGGCCTCTAGATAAGAGGCTGGCTCCAGACAGCCTACCCACATTCCAGAAACATTCTTTTGAAAGGGTGTAAGCAACACTTGTTTTGAGAAATGAGAAATTTCACCAAAATTACTCAACATGGTAATAAATAAGTAAATTATCAAATGGGTTCAGCAGAGACCTATTTGAGAAGCTAGATTTTTTCACTAATTTGGGTCTGAACCAAAGACCAGCCTGGGAACCAGAAGTAAAACACATTTTATCCTGAGAAGTACCTTTGATTCCACGGAATATATTAGCTGATCTCCCTGAAATGTGACATCATTTGTGGTACCAGCTGTATGGGTGTGCCATCGAAGGATTTACAAAACTAGCATTTCTTTGGCTTTAATATGTATCTTAAAATCAGAGAAGGCAGTCTAATCCAGCTAAGTGCTCCAAGGGGAACCGCTGTGGACTTCATTTTAAGAAGTTGAAACTCCTAATGATCACGGCTTGTCCACCTTTTTATCCGTGGCTCATAAAGAGTGGATTCCCAGACGGGCACCTGGAACCAACGATAATGACGATGACAAGACAGCTGCCGTAAGAGCAAACACTCGATGAAATGAAGCACTTACATGTCAGGCTATGTTTTACCATATTACACAAGTTAACTCATTTAATCCTCAAAACGAACTTAAAAGGTAAATTTTGGTACTCGTGCCATCCCTGCTTTACACAGGAGGAGACTGAGGCATGGAAACGTTAATGAACTTGCCCATGGCTGCTCAGTCAGTAAGTAGAAGAGGTGGCATCTGAGCTCCAAGTACACACTCTTGTCCCCTTACTTACCCCATTGTTCATGGTTCTGACACTTCTGATTCAGTGGTTATACGATCGTCACATCTCTTCAGAGAGGTTAGCATTTGGATAGTTTGTCAATAAAATCAAACGTTCCAAAATATATTTTCTAGTTAAGAGTCCATATTACGATTTAACATTAGTTTCCAATAGTTGCTTTAGAGAGGTTTCATTTTTTCCCTTGAAGAGTATGCTATGGTACTCTAATACAGAGGAAAAAATTTCCATGGAATATCTATGCCTAGCATTGTCGTTCAAAAATTTAAGGTATTATCTTTAAATACTTTTTTGAATCTATTACCAAATGTAGAATTAAGCCACTTAGAAATACCTGTTTGTCATATTACAATTTTTAAAGAGCAGGTGTGACAAAATCCAGCTGAAAACAGTGCTAGACTGCCGCACGTGCACTCATGTGTCTGTCTGTCCGTGTGCCCCTCCATCCACCCGATCACCCAACAGCTCCCACATACCAGGCATTGGGAAGACAGAGTGGGTAAGACAGACAAGGTCCCTCCCTTCAAGAAGTTTATATTCTGGTTGGGGAGCTGTGAGATACAAATATGAAGGTGCTATTTAGACTGAGCGGTCATGGAAGGTCTCTCCGAGGTAACATTTGTCTTTTTATCTTTTTTTTTTTAATTTTTGAGGTGGCATCTGAACAGAGATCTCGAGTGAGGGAGGGAGTCTTGGTAGGACCTGGTGGAAGAGCATGCCAGGCAGAGGCTCCAGGTGGACATGGACTTGGGTGTTTGAAGATCAGCAACAAAGCCAGCACGGCTGGATGAAACTACACAAGGTGCACACGGGAGGGAGATGACACGGACACGGATGGGACCTCACAATCCATGCCGAGGAGCATGGACTTTCTGGAGTGGGAGAGGGTGTCACTGGAGGGTTTCTAGCAGGTGGATGGCGTGCTCTGGTTCACGCTTTCTGAGAGAGACGTGGCTGCTGCATGGAAAATGGAGCAGGGGCACGTCATGGGTGAAAGCAAGGAGACTGGTTAAGAAGCAGTAGTCTAGGTAAAAAAAAAGATAGTGGCTTAGACTAGAATTGTGGCGGTGGATAGCTCTGGGATATATTACAAAGGCAAAGCAACTTTGCTAACTAGGACTGGATGTGGGGTGGGAGAAGAGGTCTAGCATGATGCCTAGATTTTGATCCCAGCAACTGGATAAATAGTGGAGCTGGATACTGAAATGGCGAGACTGAGGGAGGAACAGGCTTAGGAGGAAGGGGCGTTGAGAACTGTTTTAACACTCAAGTCTGAGATACCTTTTAGACATATCTAAACTCCTCAGGGAGTTGAATATGTGAGGGGAAAGGTCAGGGCTGAAGAGACACACTGGGGAGCTGATCAAGTCGTGGGACGGGCTGTCAGGAAGAGAATAGGCTGGAGGTCTGACCCTGAAGTGCATTAAAACGAGGGGCTAGAAAGAAGAGTACCCGGAGAGGTAGAAGGCAAGCCAGGAATATGTGGCAATCGGAAAGTCGTATGAAGACAGTATTTCCAGAAGAAGGGAGTAATCAACTGTGTCAACTCCTGAGACAAAATAATGTGAACTCGGGATCCGTCACTGGATTGGGCTCCACGGAGGTTCCTGGTGACCCGACAGGAGGCGTTTCGGTGGAGCAGGGGCATGGAGAGGTGGGCTGGGAGGGCTCAGCGGAGACACAGGGAAAGGCAGTGGAGACAGCAGCAAAGCTACAGACGTGGCTCTTCCACACAGCTGAGAGTTGGAGCATTTAAACAAGGCTTCACTGAGGATTTGGGGGTTTCATCACAGAAATAGGCACAAAATAAAATATAACTAGATAATCCGAGTGCTTTATAAAGCATAACTCACTCATCTACGGCTCAGGCACTCCTGTGAAGATGACTCCTACTATGTCCACGTAGCAGAGGTCATCTGTGACTCCCACCCCCCAGCCCACTACCAAGTGTTCCTAGACTTCCCCAAGTCCAGAGGACACAGGGGAGGGGAAGGAGAAGAGAGGGGCGAGAGGGTCTCACACCCACCTGGCCCTGTCTAAGAATCACCACGGTCTCGGGTGATTGATGCTTACTGATGCCCACACATTCCAGCACTCACAGGCAGTCTACTCTGTGTCCTAAATAAAAGACCTACACGAGATTATGAGACAATAAACCTGAGATCACTACTAGAGATACACATACACATACATTAGATTCCTGAGAGGAAGGTGTTTTACTATCCTCTTGTCATTGGAACCTGGGATCTCCACCACCACCCTATCTCACTTCATGGTAACCCAGGTCTGTGATGGCAGACTAGCCTGAGCAAGAGAGAAAAGAAAGGAAAAAAATGAAAATAACACCTTAGAGACTGCTGTCCATCCTCACCTGTCATTTCTCCAGTCTCAGTGTAAGTCTGTAGGCAGCAACCTCACAGCCGACTTAGTCACCACACACAAGGTCCCACATTCAGAGAACCAAGGACACATGTTATGGAAGCTCACTGAACCTGCAAATGAGATACCTTTACCAGCAATGGGTTTAAAGAGCTATCGCTGTCACCTAAGTAGATTTAAAAATGTGTCTGTGTGGTGGTGCTGGGGAGGGGTGCCTCTCTTATCTACTTCTTACTCTCAACAACTCATATTAAAAACCAGAAAATCTCCTCAGCACCAGGTAAGAGAGACACTGTGAGACTTCATTTGGAAGTGAGA
>PVKM010042691.1:0-12729 GCA_004027735.1 Carollia perspicillata
CTGCAGGCTCACCACCAGAAGTCTAGTTCCCATTCAATCCCGTATATTTGACCTTCTTTACCCCCTTCTGCCTTCTCTCGCCCCTCTTCCCTTTTGGTAACCACCATTCTGTTGTCTGGATCTGCGAGTTTGTTTTTATTTTGTGTTGTTCATTTGTTACTTTTTTGTTTTATATTCCATAGGTGAAAGTAATTACATGCCTTTTGTCCTTTTGCTCTGATTTATTTCACTTAGCACAATACTCTCAAGATCCATCCATGTTGTAGCAAATAGCAATATTTCATCATTTTTATGGCAGAGTAGTATTCCGTGTGTGTGTGTGTGTGTGAACAGATGATTGGCTGAAGATGTGACACGTACATCCGATCATCCAATAGTGTGTTCCGTAGCAGCCATACCAGTTTACATTCCCACCAGCAGTGCGAGGTGGCTCCCTTTTCCCCACATGTGCTCCAACACTTCTTTTCTGCCTTTTTTATGGCAGCCATTCTGATAGGTGTGGGGCGGCACCCCGCTGTGGTTTTGACTTGCATTTTCCCAATAATCAGTGATGCTGAACACCTTTTCATGTGCCTGTTGGCCGCACATATGTCTCCCTTCGAAACCTGTTTGTGCCAGACCCTCTGCCTGATTTTCATCCAGTTCTCTAGTTTTGTTATTGTTGTTTTGATGTTGCATTCTTTCGTATCTTGGATATTAACCCCTTCCCGGTTGTATCATGTCCAACTATCTTCTATTTGGTTGGTTGCCTTTTTGTTTCGTTGATGGTTTCCTTTGCTGTGCAGAAGCTTCCTAGTTCGATGTAGTCCCATTTGTTAATCTTTGGCTTTGTTTCCCTTGCCTTGGAGTCAAATGCTCAAAAAACCACTGAGACCCATGCAGATGGTATGATCTTAAACAGAAAACAGCCTCAGGATGCACTAAAAATATTAAAACTAATAAATGTAGACAAAAAAGTTACAGAATACCAGAATAATATGCAAAAATATATAAATTGTACATACAGTATAACAAAAAAGTAGTTTTATACACTTGCAGTAAATAATTCAAAAGTGAACTTAAGAAAATAATTCTACTTATAATAGCATCAGAATAATAAAATGGGAATAAATTTACCTGAAAAATACAGTCTTAAATACTCAAATCAGTAAAACATTGTTGAAAGAAATTAAAGAAGACCTAACTAAGCAAAGGCAATCCATGTTCAGAGATTGGAAGACAATATTTTAAGATGGCAACACTCCCTAGTTAATGGATAGATTTGGCAAAATCTCCGTAAAATCCCAAATGCCTTTGGGCTGAAATTGACAATATTTTTTACGAGTAAGAATATCAGTACATTTATTTTCATACAGGTAATTTTTCTACTGCTTCAACATTTTCCATTTGAAGATAAAAGAACAAAAGAATCCCGAAGCTTAGAACTCGTCCACTTGGCCCTTTGTCTTCTTGTCTCCTGCCAGTTCAGAACGCTTGTATCTCTTAATGGCCAGCACCCTCCTGGACCTGCAGGCGGGCTCAACGCACTCAAGCCTCAGCACCACCTCCTTTGTGGTTTTAGCCTTCTGGAAAATCGGCTTTGTCTGCCCACCCACTCTGCTTCCGATCATCACGCCTTTTCCCCTCGGCATACAGGGATCCTTGCCCTTCTCATACTGGGTCACTGTGTGAGGCCGATGCTTTCCACGCTTCTTACGGAAAGTCCTTTGGGTTTTAATCACATTGACCATCTTTGCAGTAAAGCTGTCAGGAAACTCAGCATTCACACTCTTTGTCTCTCTCTGCTCGAGCCTAACAGGATTGAAATGGACAATATTTATATTCATTTTTAGATTGAATTTGTAGGGGTGATATTGGTTAATAGAATTATATAGATTTCAGGGGTACAATTCTAGACAATATTTACATTCTTAATTTCATACGGAAATGCAAAGAACTCAGAATAGCCAAAACAATCTTGAAAAAGAAGAACAAAGTTGGAGGACTCACACTGCCCTTTCCACATTAACTACAAAGCCACAGGGTCAAGAAAGGGTGGTGGTACTGGCATAAGGGTAGACAAATAGATCAATAAAATGGAATTGGAGTCCAGAAATAAACTATTGCATTTTCGGTCAACTGATTTTCAACAAGGATGGCAAGACAATTCAGTAGGGAAAGAATAACCTTTTCAACAAATGGTGCGGAGATAAATGGATATTCACATACAAAACATCCTTTCTTCAAAACATTCGTAAAAATTAATTCTAATGGATCCTAAACCTAAATGTTACAGCCAAAACTATAAAACTCATATTAAAAATATAGACAAAAACATTTATAACCTTGGGTTAGAACAAGCATTCTTAGACACAATACCAAAAGCATAAGCAACAAGAACAAAAAAAGATAAAATGGATGTCATTGAAATCAAACACTTTCGTGCTTTAAAGGGTTCCACCAAAGAAAGTGAAAAGACAATTACAGAATAGGAGAAAATATTTCCAAATCATGTAGCTGATAAGGGACTTGTATCTAGAATATATAAAGAAAACTTTATATCAATAATATAACTCAATAATAAAAAAGACAATTATAATTTGAAAATAAGCAAAGGATCTGAATAAATTCTTCCCAAAGAGGATATACAAATGGCTAATAAGCAGATGAAAAGAAGCCTCAGCATCATTCGTAATTAGAGAAATGCAAATTAAAGCCATGACTGAGCCCCAGCCAGCTGGCATGGGCTCAGTTGGTTGGGCGTCGTCCCCAAAACCAAAGGTCATGGGTTTGATTCCCGGTCGGGGCACAGGCCTGAGTTGCGGGTCCGGTCCCAGGTTGGGCACATGCAGAAGGCAACTGATTGATGTTTCTCTCTCACACTGATGTTTCTCTCCCTCTCTTTCTTCCTCCCTTCCCCTCTCTCTTATTAAAAAAAAACATAACGAGATATTACTTCATACTCAATAGGATGGCTAGAATTTTCTTAAAAATCAGATAATAACATCTGTTATATATCTTTAAAAAAATTCTCATCCACTGGTAGTGAGGAGGTAAATGGCATAGCTGCTTTGGAAAAGTTCCTCAGAATGATCACTCAGCGTTACCACTCCCACTCCTGTTCCTCCCAGCAATCCCACTCCTGTGTATGCCCAAGAGAAGTGACAACGTTAAGTCCACGCGAACACTTGTACACAAATGTTTGTGTGGCTATATTATGCCACAAAAAGTGGAGACAGCTGCAATATCTATCAACTGATAAATGGATCAGTTAGAGAGGGTATACCCCTACAATGCAATGTTATTTGAGCATAGAAAGAAATGAACTGATGCATGCAATGACATGGATGAACCCTGAAAGTATTACGGCACGAGAAATAAACCAGTCGCAAAGACCACATATTGTATTATCCCACTCACATCACATGTCCGGAACAGGCAAACCCCTGGAGATGGGAAAGAGCAGCTCGGGGCCGAGCAGCTGGGGGAAACAGGGAGTGGCTGCTGATGGATGCGGCGTTTCTCCCCGGGGTGATAAAACGTTCTAAAAGGGATTGTGGTGATGTGTGCCCAAAGCTGAACACATACAAATGATTGAACTGTGTGGTGTGCGAATTACATCCCAATAACGCTGTTACACTGAAAAGCACTGGTCAACAAAAGCATTAAGGCTTGGAGATTTTTAAAGTAGAGTTTTAAACTCCAAATTCAATTTTTAAAATTATTATAGGACTATCTGAGGTATTTATTTCACACCGAGTGAATTTTGATATTTTGTGGATTTTGGAGATTCGGTCCATTTTATTTGCAAGCGACGCTATGATTGTTTCAATGCCGGTGTGATCTGTAGTTAGACCCGCTTTGCAGTCCTGATTGGGTCACTTGTCTTCCCCTTCTATTTGTCGGTCTGACTAGAGGTGCCATCAGGTGTATTGGCCTTTCAGAAAGCCACCTTTTGGGGTCATTCATTTTCTGTGTTTCTATTTTCAATTTCATTAACAACCATTCTTTATTATTTTCTTCCTCCTAATCGTCCAGGTTTGTTTTGTGTCCCTTCCTCACCCCAACACCCTCGGATTCTCAGAGGGAAAGCTCAGATGTTGCTTTGAGACATTTTTCGTTTAATGCAGTCAATTTCCCTCCCACTTTAGCCACATCCCACAAATGTAGATATGTTATATATTAATTTTCTTTCATTTTAATACATTTTAAAATGTCCTTTCAGATTTCCTTTTTAAAAGTGTGTTTTTTCCTAGGGTTTGGAGATTCTTCAGTTATTCTTCTGTTACTGATTTTTAGTTTAATTTCATTATAGTCAGAAAACATTTTATATGATTTCAATCCTTTTAAATTTGTTAAGATTTAATTTGTGACTCACGACATGGTCTATCTTAGTAAATGTTCCGTGTACACTTGAAAAGAATGTGTAGTCTGCTGTTGTGTGGAACGTTCTATAAATATAAATTAATTCAAGTTAGTTGATGGTGTTGTTCAGTTCTGTCCTTGCTAATTTCTGTCAACTATTTCTGTACATTACATAGAGGAGGTTTCAGTTTCCAAGTGTAATGGTGGAAATATCTCTTCCTTTTCTGCTCTGACAATTTTTTTCTCCTTATATTTTGAACCTCTGTACTCAGGTGCTTATACATTCAGGGCTGCGGTGCCTCTCTCTAACTGTGGTGATTTTCTTTGCTCTGAAGTTTACTTTGATGTTAATGTCACTCTTGCCTTGGTTTGTCAGGGCTTCCATGATATAGTTTTTTTTCACACATATATATATATGAATATATATATGAAAAAATATATATATTACCATACCTATATCATATAATATTTGAAGAGAGTTTCTTGTAGATACTATGTACTTGGATCATTTTAAAAAATAAACTCTGCCAATCTTTATCTTTTAACTGGTGTGTTTACTTCAGTCACATTTGATGTAATTGATGATATGTTTGGATACAGGCCTCCCATTTTATTATTTGTTTTCTAGTTGTTCCCTCTATGTTTTATCCCTATTTCCCCTTTCCTGCTTTTGTATTAAATTTTTAAAAGGTATTCCATTTTAAGTCATCTAATATATTTTTGACGTTTTCTCTTTGTGTAGTTTTTTTCGTGTTGGGAGAGACAGTTACTGGGTTTCTTGCTTTCCTCTCTCTCCTGCTGTGTGTGCCAAGTCTGCAAAGCTCAGCGCACTCAGCACTGGGCGTGAGTTGGGGGGTGAGGCAGAGCATGGGGGACTGCAGGTTCAAAGGCAGTGGCCTATGTAGACAAATACAGATGCCCCTGGGCTCATACACCAGACACTGGGAGGAAGAAATGCCCACACTCAGGTATAGACCCTGGAGGAAGGGAAGGAACCTGCTGACATTAAGTTTCCTCCTCGCTGCTGCTGCTGCTGCTGCAACTGTGCCCCGGGGGCGGGGGGTGGGGGGACTGGTCTGCACTGCCCCTTAGGCTCCAGGAGCTCCCAGCAGGTGGATTACATGGTCTCCTTGGTGTCAGAGACTAACACCACTGTAGTCGACGACCTGTGTGCATGTTGGCATCCTTGGTTCCTGTGCTCATGGGAAAAAAGGGCTCCTGAACTCAATCGATGGGGTTTTGGTGAAGTTTGCAGAGGGAAGGGAATCCAAAGTGGCCTTGTGGGCGGGGCCCAGTGGGCAGATTCACTGTCTTGCAGTTGTGGCTTCCACTGCTGACCAAAGAGTGAGAACTACTGGGCTCACCCTTTGCACTTCCTGTCCCGTAAGTGTCAGAGAGGCTTCTCCCATCTGGGATCACTGCATATACAGAAGTTCTGAGGTGCATGTAGGCTGCAACCTTCCCTTCATACTTTTCTTTCTAAATCATCCCTGATGGTCCAGCAGAAACACAGAGTTCTAGCCAGAGAAAGAGAAATCCTATTTAGGTAAAAATTTAATGGCTGCCTGGCTACGCAGAGGCACTTCCTAGTGTCATAGCGTCACCTGCTGGACCAGCCACCAAGCACACTTTTTTGTTTGTTCTGAGGAAGTTAAATACCAAGCGCTTGCGGAAACTGCATGCCTGACCAGGGATGCCTTGTGACTCTCTGACCAGAGTCTCCATGTTGGGGTGGATCAGCTCAGACTCAACGACTGACAGGGTGGGAGGAGCTCAAAAGGAAATCGCATATTCAAGAGCCAGTTGGCCTGGCCCTACCAGCATCTCAGCTTAACTTGAAAAAGCAACAGCAACCCCTTCAGGGGAAGCAGCACACTCACCACGCCCCCTAGAGCGAGGCCACTGTCTCAGCAGGGTCCTCCATTCACAAAGGCTCCCCTAAACTCCTGGGCCTGGTGCACTAGGGGTTTAGCAAGTTTGATGACGCTGATGACACTGTTGCAGAAAGTGACCATGATTATCCGCTCAGGGGACAGAGCTCACCGCAGTCCTAATCACTGTGACCAGTGCTCCCTTTGTTGAACCGGGCTACATCTGGCCTGCTATGGGGAAGACCCCGGACTGGCAGATTACAGGCTCCGCCCTGTGAGGCACAGATGGCCACTGCTGATGGGACAGTTGTATCACGGATGGAGATGTGCTCAGGACGAGTTGTCTTGATAAGACCGACTGGAATCAAACCGTTAATCAAGCTGTCACTGCCCAGACCACAGCCTTGGCCACCCTGGATCCCCTTGCAGATCCCAGGCTGGTGGATACCCAGGCAGGGGAATGCAGGAGAACAAACACGGGGAACTCTCTGCTTGTGCTGGCCTGATTCCAGATCCGCTCTTCCTCCCCGCCCACCTGCTGCTGCGTACTTCTGAGTCCTCAGAGAGCTGCTCCACGCATGCTGTCCAGGGTGCACAGACCCATAGCGTGCCTTCTCCATCTCACCCAGAACCAGGGCTGGGGGAAGGATTTGAACAGGTGGAGACGGGAGCAAAGGGCCGTCCTGGGCAAAGGCACAGAGCTGGGGCACAGCATCGGCTCTGGGGACAAGGGCAGCCCAACAGGCTGGGTCTTGAGATCTAAAGGTGAGAAGGAGGAGAGAAATCTGGAGAAGGGCTTGGCTTGAGAGGGGGCCCAGGAGAGGGGTGGCCTTGGGGCATCACTGAGAGGATGTCTCGGGCAGGTGTAGAGAGAGAGCAGGAGCCCTGCAATGACTGCTGTGCTTCGGGCCCTGTACATACTGTTCCCTCTGCCTGGAACATTTCTTCTTCTGCTCACTCTCCAGCCATCTCTTTCTCATTCTTCAGGTTTCAGCTTAAATCTCACCTCGTTGGGGAAGCCTGCTGGACCACTCGCACCCACACAGCTCAGACCGTGGCTCCCACAGAATTCTGTACTTTTCCCTCCTTAATTGTTAATGTAGTCATTGGCAGCGGTTTAATGCACACCAGTTTCCCCTGCTGGACTGTAAGAATATGAGGGCAGTATCCACATACAGCTTGTTCATTGCTACAGTTAGTCAGTCAGCAAACTTGGAGGGAGAGCCTGCTCTGTGCCCACGATTGCACTGGGCTCCAACAGCTTAAGGCCAAGCTGTAGACCTTGCCCACTGTTATCTGCTTGTTGCCTGCACAAATGCTGGAGCCCAGTGTTAACTGCCCGCCTGGAGAAGGGTGGCTCTGGCTGCCAGGAGTGTGTGTGGCAGGGAGGGAGAGGGGGCAGGTGGCAGAGAGGCCAAGCCAGGATTGGCTGTAATGGCCCAAAGGAACCCCAACCTGGCTCTAGTCAGGCCGTCATGGGCAGGGCTGGATTTAAGAGTGGAAGCAGACACTTCCCAGACCGTTTTGAGACCCTGGGGACCAGGGAGACCTAATACGGGACCCACTGCCTGCAGGCTGCAGGGAGCCAGGCTGCTGTGGGTGTTCTCTGGCAACCCCCACACTGTCAAGGCGGGTGGGCGGAAGGGTGCTGAGCAGCTCCTGCACCAGGCCCACAGCCAAGGCTCCACATCATTGTTTCCAGGACTGTGGCAGATGGGGCTCGAGCCCAGAGAACCCCAAGACTTCCTTGGAGGCCCCTGGCTGGAGCAACCGACAGGACCAGCACAGGGAACCCCAGGCTGGTCGGCTTTAAGGCCCCCTAACCTCTGTGCTCCTCAGGGACCACGGCGGGGAAGGGGCGCCTGGAAGGGAAGGCCCCCTCAGTCTCAGCCAGCTCCTTCATCATCCTCTGTCTTCCACACTCAAACTTCCTTAGGCTGTGGCCTTGGGACAAAGGAATCCACAATGAAAACGGGGTCTGACAAGCACCTGGCTGTGTCCCCGGTGGTCTTCTCCTGCCACCGCCCTGTACAGGAGTTGCCTGGGGCTCCCTGGGGGGCGGACCCTTGCTGGGGCTCTGTGCCAACTCCCTCTAACTCAAAGGGTGCTGGGCATCGTCCCAGATCCCCAGAGACAGCCGGCAGGTGGTGGAAGCCCCTCTCTCCCTCTCCCAGGATCAGGGTCTTGTTCACAGGTCAAGGGACCCCAGTGAGCCTCTCAACCTCCCTGGAGTCTCAGGGGCCTAATCATTTTTAATAAAAATTCTTTTTGTTAACAGCTTTATTGAGGTATAATGTACATGCTATAACATTAATCCATTTTAAGTACACAGGTCAATGGTTTTGAGTAAATTTAAAGCCGTGCAGCCGTCACTGCAACCTGGTTTGGGAGCATTTCCGTGACCCTGAGAGCTCCTATGCTAACTGAATTTAAAAAATTTTTTGTATTGATACTTTTTTCTCTTACAAAAATAAGACAAAGTCACTTTAGAGAATTTAGAAAATATATGAAACAGGAAGAAGAAAATAAAAATTATCTTCATTCCACAACCTTTGCTCTTTCGTCATATATTTAACCCCTCTTTATTTAGTTGCCTCCTTACGTGTATCCTAGAAGGGAGGGGACTATGTTGGGTTTGCTGAGAAGTCGATTAGGTCTGGGCACACAGCAGCTACATATTAATCATTTTAAGATGGAAAGGAAGATCTCTTTTCATCGTAGTGACTTTAAAGAACATGATTAAATTTTTGACTCCTGAATCGGGGTCCTAATTTTGAAAGGGGGAGGTTGGCCTAGCAGGGGTGTCCAACATTTCGGTGTCTCTGGGCCACACTGGAAGAAGTAGAGTTGTCTTGGGCCACACATTAAATACACAAATACTAACAAAAACTGATGAGCAAAAAAAGGCTTTAAGTAAACTTACAATTTTGTGTTGGGCGGTATTCATAGCCATCCTGGGCTTCGTGTCGGACACCCCTCGTAGACAAACATGCCCTGTTGCATCCATAGGTATTTCCCCCAGAGGGCGCTCTGCTCACAGGATCGGGTACCTTCCTGATTGCATCCCAGGCTGAGACACCTCTGCGGGGAAAGCGAAACAAGAGACTTGCCTACGTTTGTCTACCCTACAGTTCCCCAGACCTCCGTGGCCGGGGTATCTATTTTCCACAGAGCACCTTTTAGGACTCCATGGAACCCACACTGAGAAACTCCTAGTTGACCCATTTCCCCTTTGGCCTTGTGTGTAGTAGGTGCTCAATATTCATGTTTACTAAACGAATGGAGGTTTGAATGGGGTTGTGCCCCTCCCTCCACTCACCATCTTGGACTCTCCACGCCCACTGACCTTCCCTCCCACCCCCTCTTACCCCAGCTCTGACTCCGAAGTACCGGCTCCAATGGGGCCTGCCTACAGGCTGCCCTGAGCCCGACTGTAGTGACCTTCCCAGGAGCCCAGATCGGCTGCCCGTTGTTAAGCTAAGGTTTAAAAGGGAGGTGGGAAGTCCGATTTCATAAGTGTGGGGCACAGTAAGCGCCGTCAGGACTGGTTACACACGTTTCTTGGGGAACTACTGTGTGCCAGGCACTGTGTGGTCAGTTTGGGGCACGTTTTCTGCTCTAAGAAGTTCTCAGTGCCGCCCCGGCCAGCGGGGCGCAGTGGGCTGGGCATCCTCCTGCAGACCGAGAGGGGGCCAGTTCCATTCCCAGTGGGAACGTGCCTGGGTTGGGGCTCTGTGCTCAGTCCCCAGTGGCTTGTGCTTTCGGAGGATAACCAGTCAGTGTTTCTCTCTCACATAGATGCTTCTCTTTCTCTTTCTCCCTCCCTTCCCCTCTCTCTAAAATAAAATACAACTATTTTTTTTTTAAAAAGAACTTCTCAGTGCTTTCAGTGTGTAGGGGCACATTATTGATCCAGGAATGGCACTGGCCCCCATCTGCTTGCCATTTCTGTAGATACATTGCACCCAGGCCTCACCTCCCGGCTCCCTCCCCCCCCCAGTCAGTGCACCCTGAGCTTGGGGCAGAGGAGACAGGTAAGTGCAGCTCCTGTAAGCTTCACAAACTTTAATGCATCAGAGCCAACCCCAGAATTTCTCACGCCTGAGGTCTGGGCTGGGGCCCGAGAATTTGATTCCTAACAAGTACATGGGTCACACTTTGAGAATTCTGCTTCGAGCTTCCTCTAGGGGCATCCCTGGAGGGTGACAAGGCTCAGGTGGGGTATCTAACCCTGAGGCACGAAGGCAAGGTGCCTTCCAGGACCGCATGGAGACTCCACTTCAGAGACCCACAAAAGAAAGCCCAGGTTGAGGGCAGAGGGGTCACAGGGCCATCGCTGTGTCCCTGGTGCCTGCCACACATGAGGTGGCCTGGCTGTGTGCTTTCATCCGTGTGCAACCACCACTGTGCCCTTAGAGCAGGGGTGTTCCGAGGTAGACATGTGGCCCAGGAAGGGTGGCTGAGTCGGGACGTCCCCTGGCTGCCTCCTTGGGATGCTCTTCCTCTTCCTCAGGACAGTGCCAGCTGCCGCGCAGCCCTCCCTGGACCCAGGGGGCACATGGGCTATTGGGCTGGTCTCTGGGACCCGGAACCCTAGGAGGGGCAGGGGGGTATCATGGTGGCACCCTGTTAGTGGATGAGGTGCTAAGGAGAACTGGTGTCGCAGGTGGGCAAAGGTAACCAGGTTCTTGGTGATTGTGGACAAAGAGTTGAACCAAACACACAGAGTTTATAGCAGAAAGAGAGAGAGAGCAGTTTATTAAGTGATAGTACAGTCCACAGAACATGGGAGCGGGCCGGCTCTGAGCAGAGATTGACCGCAGGGGCTGGAGGGACTCTATTCTTACAGGGTGGATATTTCCTGGCTAGTTTTGGTGGGCTTTTATTGTACATGTATGAGTAGTTATATTACTTTAAAGCTACTGCACATGTGGTCTCCTATGATTTTCCTCAATTGGCCACAGGGGAAGGGGGTCGCACAATGTTAATTTATTATAATGCTATTATAATGAAGCAGGGGTCATGTAGCATCATGTTCTTTATCTTAGCCATGGGGCACCTCCGGAATTTCCTCCTTCTTGACTATCTCCTGCCTCATTGGGGTTTGGCTGATTTGGGGTTTGGTTGAGAGGTGGTGTGAGCCAGACTCTCTAAGGATAGTCGAGAGGAAGGGCCTCAGCACCTGGGGAACCCAGGTGTTTCTCATCCCGAGACTCCCCTCCCAGCTCCCATAGATCTCTCGAGAGCCCTTGAGATCCCTGGAGATCCCACAAGATCCCACAAGATTTGGCTTTCTTGGGGAAGAAGGGCGAGGCAGCAGCTCCTGCGGCCTGAGTCTGCCCTTCTCTGAGCCTCCCTGACACCCTGCACTGGGCAGAGAGAGAGAGTGGTGCCCTGAGATGTCTTGGGGGAAAAGGCACAAGGAGCTGGCAGCAGTGGTCTCCTGGGACGAGTTCAAGACACCTTGCAGCTGCCTGAAGAAACAGCTGGCCTGGGGCTGTGTGAGTATGTGGGGTTTTATGTGTGTGTTTGTGAATGAGGGAACGTGTGTGTATTTGCGCTTCCACATTTGCTTCTCTTCCCCTCCCTAAAACCAACTGCATATAGTGCAGTGGATTGACCAAGCCCTCGCTTGCTGTGGATGAGTTTGGTCCAAGGAGCATTTGAACCAGCTGTGGCCTGTTTGCTAGTTAGATGCTTTGGGTTCTGGAGTGGTTGTTGTTGTTTTGGTTCCTTGTTTTTAACCTTAGCTTGTGCCATGATCAAGAGGCGACTGGTTGTGGTGAAAGGTGTCCAAGGCTGACGGCACTGGGTATTATCCAGTGGGCTCCCACTCAGTTCCTCTGCTGGCTTGACACATTTTCTGATTTGGGAACGTAACCTTGCTATGGCCTTTGACCTTGCCAGATGTAGGCTTGGTGCCCCTGGAGCCTGTGCGGGTATTTTGGGGCTTTGGTCCCCAGGGCTGTGGGCGTCCAGGAAAGGGATAGACTCCTGGCACTCACAGGAGAGGTTCTCCCCCTGAGGGAACCTCAGATGGCCCCATCCTTGCCCCTCCTTTGGGACAGAACCTGGTCCTTCACTGCTTGCTGGGTCCCTGGGATGAGCCTCAAGCCTTGCAGGTTCCTTGGAGGAGCCACTGTCGCAATGTGACTCTAACCATTGGGTTAGAGGAAGTTTCAAAGAGGATTTGGGTTTGTTCGACAGGTGGCAAGAGCCAGGCTCCATACTGCGGAGTCTGGGTAAAGGCCGCAGAACACCGGGTTGACCAGCTGTCCATCGGTACGGTCATGTGCTTAGCTCCTTGCTTTGAGACGCCAGGCTGAGAGGTCGTCTTGTTGAGATGGTTGTGGTGAAATTGCTCCAATGGGGTCTCTTGAGATTCACAGGTGTGTGTGAAGGTGGGAAGGCCAGGACAGGAGGGCAGTGGGACCTGTTCGGAGGTAATGGAAGCAGCCCAAGTTGGCACGCGGGCTTCCAACACTGAGATTCATTATTTGAGTGGGATGGGGGC
>PVKM010042692.1:0-12645 GCA_004027735.1 Carollia perspicillata
AATGAATAATAAATCAAGAATAGACTGTGTTTTGCATACTCACAAATGTAAACTTACTTTTGTCCCACCCTGTGCATGTGTGGAGGCGGAAAGGGTATGTTTTCCAAGAGGCAAATAATTAGCATAATGTGTCATAGAGATCTTTGAGAAAACAGACTAACCAGGGGAGTGTGGCAGCTGTTTCAGGGATGTTTTTATTTACAATGTCATGGACAGTGCACTGTGCCAAAAAATGTCAGTGGAAGGTACCCATTCATCTGCATGATTGCCTTTAAGTCCTGCAGCAGTGATCACTAATGCATATGCAGAATGTTTTTAAGGCTCAACAGTTTTCAGATGATCTGGTGACAAACAGCCCTGACTGCATTTGCTCCCAAGGCCCTCTTTAGAGGCACAGAACCGCTGACATGGTGCCAATCTTGCTGGCACAGGAGAACTGACTCGACTGTGTTCTTGTCTGCTGAAAAGCCTCAGCAGTCGTATTCAGCTCCTTTTTCAATAGCAGCCTCTTCAAAGCTTGGCTTGACCAAGCAATCCTAAGAATGCCTGTTTAAATCTGAGACTCATGCAAACAAGTAGACTGATTTGACATTAAGACTTGTGAAATGAAGAATAACAATAAAAAATGTTAACTAACTAAATAAAAAATTTTTTAAAAAGACTTGTGGAATAGGAAGTAACATTAAAATTTAAAATATTCATGAGTGTGTGCACATGAAATGTCATTGTGTGATTTTTGGTGACTGTCCTTTTGATCTGTAATTTAGTTGGAGATCTGTTATACAGTTAAGTTAACAATACACACACTATAACATCTATGATGTGTCCAGCTCAGCGAATCACCACCAAGCCAATTCCTCCATACCTACCACTAGGTCAACAAAAAACATAACCAACTCCGCAGAAGTCCCCTTCACACCCACTCCCAACCACTGTCCTCCCCATCTCTTCAAAGGATACCACCCTGCTGCCTTTAACGCTGTAGCTTAGCTTTGACTATTTTGTAAAATTATATGTCAATAAAATTGCACAGCAGATACATTTTTCTATCTCACCCCCCCAACACTATAACTGTGAGATTCATCCCTATTGCTGGGTATAAGGATAGATCTTTCATTTCCATCCCTGTAGAGTATTTCATTGTATGACTCTAACACACTTATTTATCTATACTATTGTTTGGTGGACACATTTTTTCTAGTTTAGAATTGAAAAATGAGGCTATGAATATTCATTTACATGTCTCTTTATGCACACATAGGCTTTTTTCTGCTGCATATACCTAGGAGTGAAATTGCTGGATTACAAAGTGTGTGAAATATCAGCTTTAAGAGATATTGATGAGTATTTCTCCAAAGTAGTTGCACCAACTTATACTCCTAGAAGCAGTTCAGGAAGATTCCTATTTGTCCACATTCTCAGCAAACCCTTTTTAAATTTTAGCTATTCTGATGAGTATATAGTGACACCTGACTTGCTTTTCCCTCATCATCCATGAGATTGAGTTCTTTTTCAGATGTGTGTTTACTCATTTGTACACTCTCTTTTGTGAACTTCCAGTTCAAATCTTTGCCTATGTTTATATCAGATTGTCATTTTCTTATTGATTTGTAGGAGTTTTTTTATTCTAGCTATGTATTCTTTGTTAGATATGTATATATATTTAAAATATTTCATTCTACTCTGTGGCTTACCTTTTCATTCTCTTAATGGTGTCTTTTGATTATGATGTTTTTAATAGCAATATAGTTCAGTATATTAATTTTTTCTTAGTGGTTACTGTGTGTTTGTATTATACAAGATATATTTTCCTACACCAGGGTCATGAATTATTCCCCTAAATTAATTTTTAGAAACTTCATTGATTTGCTTTTCAATGTATGTATTATGATGTGAGGTGGGTTGTTTCTTTCTTTTTTAACCATAGTAAAATTCATTTGAACCAGCACCATCTATTCAAAGATGGTTCTTTCTTCATTGCATTGTGCATTGCCCCTTTCTTGTAAATCAAGTGTCCTTGCAAACATAGTTCTGTTTTGGGACTCTCAATTTTCTTCTGCATCTCCCTATCTTTGTGCCAATTCCACACCTTATTAGCATAGCTTTATACTAATACATCTTATTTTCTGGTAGAGCAAGTCTTACTACATGTTTTCATCAAGAATGCTTTGTTCATACTAGTAATCTGTATTTCCATGTAGCTTATCCAATTGATCAGCTTGTCATTTTCAAGGAAACCCTGTTGTAATTTTGATTGGGATTGCATTAATCTATAATTTATTGGGATAGAAAAAACAACTTTAAAATACTGAGCCTAAAAATATAAAAACATCATTTATTCTTCTGCTTACTTATTTCTTTAATTTCTCCCAGTACTTTTGATGGTAGAGCTCTGTAATTTTCTATGCAATGGTCTTGTCCATTATTTAAGCTATTCTTATGTATTTGATATTTCTAAGATGCTAATGTAAGGGGTAACTATTTTACTGTCTTGATTTCTACATTTTTATTATTTTTACATATTAATACCACCCTAATGTTTTTCTAGTAAACTTATATCTAGCAACTTGGCTAAAGTTGGCTATATGCATTCCAAATGTTAGCAATTTATTTTATGAATTTTCTTAATAAATAATAGTGTAATCTGCAAATAATGAAGGTTTTATTTCTTCTTTTCCAATATATTTCTTATTTATTTTTACATTATTTTCCTCATTCCATTGACAAGGACCTTCACTATAGTAACAAACATCATTGTGCTCTTATCACTCTAAAAAAAAAACTTCCAAAATTTTACCATTATGTTGATGTTCCCTCTAGGATTTTAAAACGATATCTTATAAATAAATGTTTTTTATCAAATGTGTTTTGAACAGCTTTAATAAGATATAGTGTGCATAAAGTCACCTATTTAAAGTATACAGTTTAATGGTCTTTAGCATATTTAAAGAATTGTGCAACCATTACCATAATATAGTTTTAAAATATTTTCATCACCTCAAAGAGAAATTTCCTACTCACTGGCATTAAGTCTCACCCTCGTGTGCCCAGCCCAGACAACCATGAGCTACTTTCTGCTTCTGTGGAGTTTCCTATTCTGGACATTTTACGTCAATGGAATCATGCAATACCTGGGCTTCAATGACTGGCTCCTTTAAATGAGCATAGTACTTTCAATATTCACCCATGTCACAGCATACGTCAGTACTTTCCTTTTTTTTTTAATGAATATGACTTCATTTTATGGAGTACTCCACTTTGCTTATACATTCATTAGTTGATGAGCATTTTGTTGTCTTTATTTCTTATCTAAGAGCAATAGAAATTGATTTACAATGGAAAGCTTAGTTGTGTAGAAATACTACTTAACTTCCACATGTACTTAATCCAAAAAGCTAAATAATTTTCTCATTGGATATCTTAGTTTAAATTCAATTGATTTCTCCTGCTTTGTGTTGAACTAACCAAGTTTTCTTGGTCTCTTCTTTCCTCTACTCATTTTCTGTATCTAATCTGGAAGTTCTACATTACATTTCTCAGCCTGTGTGAAGTGGTAATCTTAAATTGTAGGCCACATACTTAAATTTTTTCAATAAATTTTAGAACATCTCTATCTTCTTTCCAACCCTGATAACATTTTTAGCATGCTTAACAGATACATCTTATTTTAGTTCAATTTAATTTATGCTCTTTCATAAAACTTGGACAAATTGTAACTTTCTCTATTTCACTATCAGACTATGCCTCTTTCCTACAGAAGTGGAGGACTTTATATATAACTTTGTTGCTTTTTACATATGGATAATATTCCTAAATTCCAAAAAGAAAAATATATTTATCCGGCAGCTGTCACTTCCATTCATAGGCTCCTTCAAGTATATATGTATGTGTGTGTCATAAAACCTGATGAAAAGTAAATTTTCAGAGTTGAGCAGAATTTCTGCCATTATCAAAATCTGAGCACATGGAAACTCAGACATATATTTCATTGGCCTTTGAGGACATGCAGTAACAATAGCTATGTTTATGTAGGGCATAATTTGGTCCAGAATTTTTTACTGTTCTAAGAAATATGTTCACATATAGTCTTCACAAGAACCTTATGGAATAGTATGATTATTATATTATTACTTCTATTTTCCAAATGAGAAAACTAATACAGGAAGTTAAGTAAATTGCCCAAGGTCACCTAATTTGTAATTGTCAAAGCTGGAATTTGAACCTATGCAGTGTCTCCAACATCCATATTCTTAAACTACTGTCTGGCATATTACTAAAGAATATTTCATAAAAGTCAGTACCCACTGTAACTTATATCAGTCATTAGCAGCACATGTTTGAAATAGGAATGTATGAATATTCTATTAGTAATTTTCATAATGGGTTATAATAGCTAATTGAAACAGAAAGCAGACCTCAGTGAGCTGAGACCAGTCTTTGAGAAGTGTTTCCATTTTTAAACACAGGTGTAGAGCCTTTGCTCTGCTCTTAGAAATTCCTTTGTTTAGAACTTTAAATATTACATTACCTAATAATACAGCCTTTGTAATCAAGAAGCCATGAAAATAAATGCCCTAGATTTGTCAAGTTTAGCTGTAACAAATAGTAATGATAATGAAAATCTAGGTCTATGTCTACCTAGTACTTGCTCACAGTCATGGACACACCAATGCAACCTGCTACCTGAATAGTCTCAGTCATTGGTAAAGATCTCGTCTAAAAGGGTATAACCCTTATTTCCAATCAGGCTCTCATATGCACCACACTAATGAAATGGATCTCATACTGTAAGTTAGCCAAGCAAGTGCAACGCTAAGTAGGAGATGCAAGTCTGACAACCTTATTCTTGACATACAATAATGTGAAATTCAACTCAGACCCAGTTACTGATTCTGAGAGCACAAACTCCATGATCTCCTCTAATTCTCTCTGTTCCCTGGGGTCCATTCAGCTCTTTGAGGGTAATCAGTTTTATAGTTTCAGGTCCATGGAGGCCCAGGGAGATCAAATAGTGTCTAAGAACATAGGGATTCTGAGAAAGCACACACTGAAAGCTCCTCTGACTAAAAGAGCAGAGGGAGTGAATGAGCAGGGGGAGAATGCCTAGCTGTATGGAGCTGTCTTCCTCTGAGAGTTTGTAACTCCGTCTGTGTGCTGGTATATATACTTTTCTATCTTCGGCCTTCCAATTTAAAATAGCATCATTCCAAGCCAGTGTGCTTAAAGAAAAACTGGTGCAACAATTGTAAAGTAATTTGAAGAAATATATATTGCTCTAAAATATGCAATGAGATTTATCTCCTCTCCTGCAGAACGAGAAGTCTCTATATTGTACCTGTAATAGGTACTTCAGATACATTTTGTTGCATATTTGAAACAATTTTAAATATTCATCTTGCCAAAAAACATTTATTAAATATTTCATAAAATTCTTTTAATCTCCTATACAATAGCATAAATACAAATCTTTTATATAAATTCACTCAAAGTCATGTTCAAATAATTATCTTTAAGTGCACATGCTTAAAATACATATAAGATGTTTATGTATTAAAGCTGGTAGGTTCTGATTGCCTTTATTTTGACGGTGGGTTATGAATCCTCTACATTTCAAAGGAAATGTATTTTCAAGCCCCAAAGCTAGAAATCTTTTTAAAACTTATTGGAAAGGAAGTCTCATTTCCTTGGTCTATTGCAGTATACAGTACTTTGTAAAATAAATACTCCAAAGCGATTTGACTTCATAATAGTAACTGCTTAAAAACTGCCCCAAGGTTAGGTCTGCATTGCAGATTTTGTCTGGTGGCCGATTATTATGGTTCTGTTAATGCTCTAAAACACTGTCTGTTATGGAAATGCCAAATGCTCTGTAGTTCATATGAATGAAATATCACAAATTAAAGCACACAGCTGATAAGCAACTTCTCCTATGAAATACAGTGATTTCTGTTTGCCAATATATTTTCAAAAAACTATGTGTACAACAAGAATTAGTATGAGTGCTTATGCACTATAACTAAAAATATTGTTGAATTCTTTATAATCCAATCTTTTTATATTGTATTTGGTGACTAGTTCATTACGAGTTACATCAGAAAGCGAGACAGCCTTCCCTAACTCAGTAATGAACCTATACACTATTATTATTTATTAGGGGATTATATACACTTACATAATCTGTGATTTTTTGGTAAAAAATGTAAACTACAATTTATAAAGGGAATAGAATTTGGAACAGAGATGTTTCATCCAATGAGAAAAAGTGGGAATGTCAAAAGTACAATATGAAAAGCCAACTCATGTACTTCAAATTCTGTACAGCAATAAGAACATTTTCTACCACTTGCCCCCACAGTCCCTTCCACAGAGTCAAGGGGAAAAAATAGGAAGAAAATTGATGGGGAAACAATTTAAGCTCCCTCTTCTCCTGCTATCTCTATTCTGTCTGTTCCAAGGGTGACAAGATCCAACCAAATATGTATACAGAAAACATAAAGTGTTAAAATTCTGGGGAATTATTTATATAATACAGAACTACATGTGCTACAAACTATCACTTACATAAACAGCATTAAACTGCTTCTTTAATTCTTTCCTGGAAACATTTTTTCCATGTAGAAATGCTTAGAATCAGACCATCATTTCTCCTTATCCAAGCAAATGTCAGTCAAGAAGGAGTTAGCATCAAATATATTCTAGTCACTGTATAAGTTTAAAAATAAGACAGTCAAATACGTGATCTTTACCAGTGGAAAATCAAGTCTAGGTGGCTAAAAAGAACACACGAGAGTTGTTAAAGTATAACTGGTTTAGTATACAAGGCACACTAGAATGTTTGCAAATTGTACTTGCTATGGGAACTTGGAAAGGAATACAAGAGTTTGCTCTCTGCCATTGAAGGAAGTATAGGTACTAAATTGACTGGTGGAGAGACAAGAACATATTCCCTGTGGAAGGGCGAGCATTTAGAAAGTGGTACAAAGTGGGACTGGGCATGTGGGAGACAGAGGTTAAAGTAGACAGCTTCAGCAATAAGATGTTTATGACAATATACATTTAATGGCAGTTGTTAAATGTTACATGAAAAGATATAAAGAGAAACAAACCACAAAAAAAGGAAGTAGGAAAACTATAAGTAACAGGCTTTGTCTTAGACAATGAATCACAAAGAAGGGGTAAAATTAGGATAAGTAGGATATTAAGACACTAATGATTGACAACACTCTTCTAGGTTGTCTGGGATGGACTCCCAGACACTCCACTCAAAAGCTATTTGACAAAAGACAAACCTCTGAAATCTCTGTGCTGAAGTTTTGTTATCTAAAATTTGACATAAAAGAACTAGTTCATTGGATATTTTGAAAGTTGACTGGATTAATACAGGTTAAAAGCATAGAGTGGAACTGGCACATCATGACCACTCAATAAAATATCACTATTATTATTATATTTTTATTTACATGTCCACCTTGCATAATCACACAATGTTTAAATTAATTCTCCCATATTATAAAACATGTTTTGAGGACAGAGGATTATGATTTTTTAAAACTATATTCATAGCAGTTTTCAAGGTGCTAGTCATAGAATAGGAATGCAATAAATATTTCCTGAAGAAAAAAATCAATTGGAAAGGAAGATATGGACTAATATTGGATATTGATTATTAATGTATTAGGGGAAAAGTTTATGAGGTAAACAAGATTGCATCAACTCTATCTTAGCCTCCTCAGATTTTAGGGAAACTCAATGAGTCAATACTCACAATTTATTCTAAGGGAACCTATGAAAAATTTCCAAAATTATGCACAAGAGCAAACTGATGGCTTCATCATGCTAGATCTCACCAAACAGACATAGAACCACACAGGGTATTTATAAGGAGCCAGAAAACATGAAGAGATGAACCGGGAAGGGGGATCTTCAAAGAGAACAATCCAGAGTCTTCTAAAACATATACAAAAGCAGAGACACACAGATTTGTGAGGAGATGAATAACGAGGACAGTTACTTAGAGAAGAGAGGTCTCACCTTCCCCTCCACAAAGGTTAGAGGGGATGTGTGTGTATGATCTACATATTTTACTACAAATTTGAGTACACAGCACAAAGCTATGGACACATCAAGATTAACAAGCCAACAGTTGATCCTACATATTTGAGAAGCAGACCCCTCGGGTCAAAACAAAAACATAAGAATCAGAGAATTAGTACAGGTGAGATATTTATCTCATCTTTGAGATATTCCTTACACTTAGCAATCTTATTGTTCAAATCGTCAGTTGCTGGAACCAGGTGAAAGCAATTCAAAATGTAAGGAGGTTGGTAGCATGATTGAGGTAGAAGGTCAGCCTAGTGTGCCATGGCTTAAATTTAGTAGATATCGTTTTCTTTGGTTCAACTTCTTAGTATAACTTATGTTTAGGGTTCTTGTAAAATGTGGTATGTTGAAACAAAAGAACAGCAAATGATTCTGTATAAAGAAAACTCTGCAATAAATCACAAACTAAAATCAATGCCTAAGAATTTTTAATATAGGACCTCTGTGGCAGTTTGATCAGCCCAGAGATTACCTATGTATACAAAGTGACAAATTTGTAATGGAACTATGTTGGAAAGATATGTCTGAGCTAGCAATCTAACCATCCTATAGATGCTACAAATTATGACTTCACAGGAAAGACAGGCTTCAGTGGTAAGCTAGTTGAAATGAGAGAAGTTAGACATGCAGTTATTTAAGCACTCTGATGTCATTTCCTCAATGAGGCTTTCTCAAGATTGGTGAACATTTGGTCCTGTCTAAAATGTTCACACCAAAGGTCCTTGAAATTTGATTCTATCTAAGAACATCCACATTTGGAAAACATCCCTGGGTTCAAATATCTCGTAAGATTTATTTAAAACATTCATTTGTAAACTTTTGGTTTACAAGATAACACAAAAATACTGTCATGTTTTATTGGTGCAATGATTGTGGACAGGACCAAATATTAAGGGCCTTTTGGCATGGACCCAGCATCTCCATGAGCACTTTGTACAGAACCAAATGTCCTATAGGCTTCCCTAAATACTCATACAGAAGAGAAGAGCACAACATTCACTCTGTCTCTGAACCTGTCTATGCATAAGCTTATAATTTTGTATTCGTTTATTTTCTTTCTCATCCAGTGGAACTTAAGTTTCATGAGACAGAAGATAGTAACTGTTTTGAGAGGCAATACACCATAAAAATCAAGAATACAGATTTGAGGACTAAAATTATAGTCTTGGGCACACTGCTTAACCTACATCTCAGTTTCTTCACCTGTAAAATAGAGATAATAATAAGCTAAGCACATCTTAAAATACATAATAATGAAAATATATCTGGTCTGTGTTAACCACTGTATAAATATTGAAACACATATACACACTCTTCCTTCCCATAGAAACGTGAAACATTCATAACCAGGTATTGCTTTAAATAACTAAAACTGTTCAAAGTACATGCATGTAACATGAAGTACTATCAGGAAGCCCAGCACTGCATTTGGCACCATGCAGATGCTTGCTTCAGCCAAATTCAATGCTTCCCAACCAGTGATTCCCAGAGTTATAGTAAAGTCCATAGTGTACAAAGTTAGTTAATTGGCATTTGTCTGGCTATTTTTCAAATATGTAGTTGGAATTCATAAAACACAAATGCATATAAAACTACTTAAGTTCAGCCCTGGCTGGATTGGCTCAGTGGACTGAGTACCAGCCTGTGAACTAAAGGGTCACTGGTTCAATTCCCAATCAAGGCACATGCCTGGGTTACAGGCCAGGTCCCAAGTAGGGGGCGTGTGAGAGGCAACCACACTTTGATGTTTCTCTCCCTTTTTTCTTCCTTCCTTCCCCTCTGTCTAAAAAATATATTTAAAATATTTTGTAAAATTACTGAGTTCAGTGAAATTACTATTGCTTTATAGTTTATTATTTGTAGTTTTTCCATTGTTTTGTAGTTCCTCAGTAACTGACTCAAAAATACAACTAGAATCTTTGGTCATTCTGAAAATCTTGACATTTCAAAGGGAATCTTATACTTGGAGAGGTTGAGAATCAGAGGTGTAAGCCATGCTGAATCACTGAGATGCTGTCTTGGCCTCCATGATCTCTCATACAAGCAGCAAAGGGCACTCAAGTTGAGGACACACAGGCTAGAGGGCTCCTGCTAAGCCTTCTCTTCTAAAGGGCTCTGGGAGTCATTGCCTGAATGGTTCTAAACGTGTAAATTCTGTTTCAGCAAAAACGTCAGACCTTTGGTCAGATGTAGCTTAAACCATTGTGAACAAAGACTTCATGCTTTTTTAATGTAGATAAATTAACATTATGAGAAGGTAGTTGGCTACAAAACAGAGTTTCAAAACCTTGGTGTTCTTTTAAAAATTTACCTTCATGTGAGGCTCTTCGAGTAGGTGCTAAAATATTAGCAACTTCACCCACTAATCACCCTCCATCACTTCAGCCACATTTCCACATTTGTGCAACAAATATAGATGCCTGTACATTGCAACAGACACTGGAGGTGAACTGGTGGCTGTGGGAAACATAGCAAGGCCATTGTGGAACTCCTGTGTCAAGAGGAAAGCTCTGATGTCCTACTACCTTATTCCAGTTCTCTGGAAATGTCTAAATAAAGAATACAATATCGGGAAGACATAAGCTCTCTTTTGTCCTTTTTTTGTCTGTGAATAAACAATAAGAGATAATGCAGCAGTCCTTCAGTTATCTGCACCATGATCAGTGCTGGACATGCAGCACAGGCAGAACCAACACTATGGGTTCATGAAATCCCATTTTGTTTTTCTCTTTCTAAAAACACAAGTAGGCCAGCCCTTACTGGTGTAGCTCAGTTGGTTGGGCATCATCACGCACAGTGAAAGGTCACCAGTTTGATTCCCAGTCAGAACACATGCTGGGGTTGAGGGTTTGGTCCCCAGTTGGGGTGCATAGGAAAGTCAACCAATCAATGTTTCTATCCCTCTCTTTCTCCCGTCTTCCCCCTCTTTAAAAAATAAATGAATAAGACCTTTTGAAAGAAAGAAAGAAAGAAAGAAAAAGAGATAGAGAGAGAGAGAAAGAAAGGGAGAGAGAAAGGGAGAGAGAAAGGGAGAGGGAGGGAGGGAGGGAAGAAGGAAGGAAGGAAGGAAAGAGGAAGGAAGGAAGGAAGGAAGGAAGGAAGGAAGGAAGGAAGGAAGGAAGGAAGGAAGGCCACATTACAAATGGCCCTCGCTGTTAGGTGAGGACTATATATGTGATTGGCCTGTCTAGTGGGGATGTGAATGGAACCAGTAAGTGTAAGTTCTGGTCAGAAGTTAAGAATGAATATACGTCCTCCACCCAATCTCTTCTCCTAGAACCATGTAAAACTTGCTGCTAAATTCAAACAAATAAGAAAGAAGCCCTGGCTGGTGTAGCTAAGTGGATTGAGCACTGGCCTGTGAATGAAACTGTGGTTCGATTCCCAGTCAGGGCACATGCCTGGGTTGCAGGCCAGTTCCCAGCAGGGGACACACGAGAGGCAACCATACATTGATATTTCTCTCCCTCTCTCCTTCCCTTCCCCTCTAAAGATAAATAAATAAAATATTTTAAAAAAAAGAAAGAAAGAAAACATTTCCATATTAAGGAACTGTTGTTTCATGCCCTAATTTGTTATAGAGCACATCCTCACCTCACTTAACTAGTACACAGTATATTCTAATCAAGTTACTTTTCCAAGTAAACTGAAGATTACACGTTAAACAAAAGTGCATTGGCTTTGGAATTTAATGAACTTTCTTTTAAATACTGAGTTCAGATCTTATGATTGGGATCTTTGTAAGTTGAATGACTTCTGAGGCCTACTATGCTCTCTCTATAAAATGTATAGACTACCACATACTATGCTAGATTACTACACAAATTTCTTAGGTAACTAAATACATAAAAAAAAGTGTGTGTGTGTGTTTACACCCTCTAGGTACCTAAAACAACTCAATAAATGCCAATTTCTTCTCTCTTGTTATTATTTCTAATAAATATAATTTTACTAGAAGTTAGTTAGATGCTTATAATAATGCTTTAAAAAATAAAAGGAACCTGAGAAGTACCAAATTCAGCCCCTTATTTTATGGATGGACAAACTGAGATAGCACCAACAATAGTGACATGCTTTTCTTCCCATCCTACCACCTGCTGGTGGATTAAATAAAGTTTTTAAAATGTCAGAAAATATAATAAATGCCTATGCTTTGTGTTAGATGCCATAGCATCGAAATGTAAAACTCAAAGATTTTATTCACCCATAAGTTTTACACTAAAAGAGCTCTGTAGTCTTGCCCAACCATACTGAAAGCAGAGGCACAGATGTTCCCAGCAGTATCAAGGACGGTGACCACAAAGCAGTGTTCTTTCCTCCATGGAAAGCCAGCTGGTTCCTGAGCGAATGGCCATACAACGGTGACTTCATTGGTGAACACTTCAGTTACTTTGTGCACACAGTGCAGCACAGGGTGAAAGCCTCAGCGCTCCCCAGGGTAGACTCACATCTGAACTCCCATTCAACCACCCCCAATTCGGGGGCCCCTGCAGCTATACCGCTTGTTAGCCTCAGGACCCCGGCTTTCAGTTTTTTCCTCTATGA
>PVKM010042693.1:0-12736 GCA_004027735.1 Carollia perspicillata
AGAATTTATTAAAAATGATTGACATGTATTGGAAATTTCAGTGGGAGTGCTGGGTTCAGCTGAAGTCTCATTCAGCTGCTCAAAAATGTCCTGAAGGTCTAGGAGCTTCTTTATCTCACCAGTCTGGCTTCCGAGGCCCCGGAATGGATAAATGCCTTCTATCCTCTGGTCCTCGGGACCCCTTCTGCACGCCACCCCTGGCAGATCCTGGTTTCCCCAGCAGCGGTTCTCTAAGGCAGGGACCAAAGTATGCCAAAGTACTCTTCCAGAGTATTCCAGAGTGAGTGCAGGCTGACCGCCTCGCAGCAGGAGGCATATGGCTCGGAGGAGGAAAGCTAAATAAGAACAGACCATTGAGTTGACTAGAGCCAAAGCAGTGGGACTAACAGTGGAAGATGAGAAAGTGCAAAGACATCAGTCTGGAGTGAGAACAGCTCAGAAACCTGGGACAGAAAGGCAATGCAACAGAAGACAGATTGAGTGGAAGACTTTCTGTGGGGCTTTACAGGCCACAGAAGAACGTTTGTAGAGCAGATATTATTTATCAGGATACCCAGACATCCTGCAAATATTTATCTACGTATTCATATTGTTTTTGTTTCTCACAGCGTCTCATCACATATAAATTCACAATCTAGTTGAAGATGAACTGTTTTCCATGCCTGCTGTGATTTGAAATAACATTTGTAAGAAATGGAAAAGCTTCTGTGTGTTACCCAGTTAATGAATTTTAAATGTCAACTCCCAACGCAATGCATACAATTCCAGATATGATTTTGTGTATACACCTTTGTTCAAGTTACCCATTTTGAAATTTCTCAAATTAAAAAAAGAGTAATTGGGAGATTGTTATGCAAATGTAAAAGCTAAAAGTTAGAGGCATCTACCTTGTCCTTTGAAATCTAAAATGCATTTATATTGTCTTTCCTGCTCTCACCCTCCCTCCCTCTCAGGCTCATGAAGCACATTTAAAGGTCAAGGTGCTATGGTAATACATCTTGTCTATGCTATAAGCCAGTGATTTTCAACCTTTTCCATCTCATGCCACACATAAACTAATTACTAAAATTCTGTGGCTCACCAAGAAATATATGTTTTGCCGATCTGACAAAAATTAGGTATCATTTTGATTCATTCACACTGGAGGGCTATTGTTGCGTTGGCTGTTGTCATTTTTTAAATTTGACAATCTAAAGGAACTGAGGTCAGTGCCCCCTGACTAAATAGACAGCTACAGCATGCTTTCAAAATTCCTGCAGCACTTCAGTTGAAAATCACAGCTATAAACACATACTCTCTGGATCTTCATTCCAAAAGGATCTTTGCTTTTAAAAAGAGTGTTTATCACAGTGGTTTCTGATCTACTAGTGGTTTCTTATCCCACAGGTCAATTTGGTGGCTCATGTGCAGCGTTAATAAAATGGAATTGGTCTGATGAGAATGAAAAATATCCATTGTTTATGCAGAGCAACTTATTTTCTGAAACTTCTTTCATGTATGTGTGTGTTCTGGGTCACAACATGAAGTGTTTTTTTTTTTTCCTTTTTTTTTCACTGTTGGTTATGTCAGAAAAATTTCAGAAATGTTGCCGGAAAAGATAGTTTCTTCATCCTCAGGATTCTTAGCGGTTATTTCATCCCTAGGGGTACTGAAAAGTAGATGGGGCTGGGGAAGGCGAGGCGGGGGTTTGGTGTGAGCTCTGCCGTTAAGGAGTCTAAAGAAGTTGCTCTTTCATTCGGTGCCTCTACTCCCTCATCTGTGAAATTGGGGGTGGGAGGAACATGATAACAGGTGTAAGTTCCGTTGACCCTTGATTCTAATTAAAGTGGGAAGTTAATCAAGCTGAGGCATTCCATCTTACAGATTATGAAATTGATGTCCAGCAGGTTTACTGACCTAAATCATCTTACCTTGGTCACAGCAAATCAGGTGAACTTAAGAAAAAAAAAAATCAGGTCACCTTCTAAGCAAGGTAAGGAGATATCCAAACAAACACACAAAAGGACAAATGACTTCTTGAAAGCAGTTCTAGGATTGCTTTGGACTCCAGAGAGAGCGACTCCATGGGGAGAGGCTCTCCCAGCGTTAGGACATGAAACTACGTGCCTCTGACATTCAGCTGTTGATAATGCGTGCAGCGGTATCACCGAAGGATGCTGCTGCGGTTTTATTTCAGACTGTGTTTCGTGCAAAGAAAACTGCTTCATGTGCTTAGCTGACAATTAACCTTTTCATGCTATTGGTAAAGGACAGTTTATTTCAGATGCGTAATGTTAATTTGAACACAATTCCTTATAAAAGTCCCGGTCACAGTTAAATTCTAGGTGGTATGTAGTATCACCAGAATCACATCAAGTAGGTTAGAGTAAAATTAAATCTTAAAAATGGATCAGGTTCTGTTTTCCCACATCATATATGAAAATGATGGCCTTTAAATTTATTCTTTATGGATCTGACAGATGGTCGCTGAGTGCCTGTTTTTGCCAGGCACTGTGCTGGGCACAGGGAAAACAGCGACGAACAACAAAGGCGAACAGCTCTGCTCTCATATAACAATCTATTCTGGGATGGGGACCTGGTGCCGCTGCTAAACTGGCTCTCAGCAACAATGTCAAAAAAAAGGCAACCACTTATTTGTTGTGTTCCCTCATTTGGGGGGTAAAATATTCTTAACCTGCTAGGGTTAACCTACAGCCTGACATCACTGAACATGCGGAGCTGGAAAGCAGCGTGTACCACAGCCTTTACCCCTACGAACAGGCTCTGCACCACTCTCAAATGGGTAAAACAGGTAGCAGATGAAGTCCCACTGAGAAGAATAAAGCAGGACAGACATCACCGACCAGGAGCTGTGCAGAGGCTTGCTGCCTTGTAGAGCCATGAGGGAGTAAGTTCTCTTGATGAGGTGAGGTCATATAAGCAGAGATATGAATTAAAGGAGGGAGGAGATTTCCAGGCAGAGGGTACTGCAAAAGCAAAGGTACTGAGGTGGGAACATGCTTGGCGTATGGAAGAATAGAAAGGAGGCCATTTCTGTTGGCCTTGTGTAGTGGAGTGCAAGAGAGAAAGAACGATGAAGCCAGGGGTGTGGCCAGAGGCCACATTATTTTGGGCTTCATAAGCCATGCTAATGATTTTGGCTGTTCCTATAGGGAAAAGAGAAGGGAGTAGAAGTTTTTGAGCAGAGGAGAAACAAGATCTGACTTTTTTAGCTTTTAGAAGCATCACTTGTTAGAACATTGACCACAGAGGACAAAGGAGCCATCAGAGAGACCAACTAAATGGCTATTGCAAATATCCTGGGCACTATTGATGATGACGAAGAGGTATAGAAAAAAATGTCAGGATATGAATATATTTTTAGGGTTGAACGACAGGGTTTGTTAATGTGTTGGATGTGAGGCATGAGAAAAAAGAAAGGATTCAAGAATAACTCTTAGTGTTTTGACTTGGGAAGACAGGAAAATTGGTTGCCATGTCCTGCAATGAACAGAAAAATGCAGTTTGGATTTTGGATATTTAAAGTGTGTGATGCCTATTAGACTTCTAGGTAGAAGTCATGTCATATTAAGATAGACAAACCTTTGGTTTAGGGGCAATGCTGGCCATGCAGTTGTAACTTTAATTATTTGAAGCTCAGAGCCAAGTGAGGTCTCCTAAGGCATGTCAGTATAAAAGACAGCAGTTTGATGTCTGAACCCTGATTGGAACCTCCAATTAGGCTTTGAGGAGATGAAGAGGAACCAGTAAAAGACTGAGAATGGAATATACCCCAAAAATTGAAAGCAGAGACCTCAAACGGACATTGTACTTCACCAGTATTCGTAGTAGCATTACTCAGAATAACCAAAAGGTAGAAACAGCCCAAACGTCCATCAATAGATGCACGGATATACAAAATACACTGTATATATACAATGGAATATTATCCAACCTTAAAAAGGAGTGAAATTTTGATACAAGCTACAACATGGCTACACCTGAAAGACAGTATGCCAAGCGACATAAGCTAGACACAAAATGACAAATATAATAGGATTTCACTTATATAGAGATGCCTTGAATAGTAAATTCACGGAGCCAGAAGGTAGAATGGCAGATGCCAGGTGCTAGGGAGGGGAGATGGGGAGTTACTGTTGGGTGGGCACAGAATTTCAGTTAGAGAAGATTTAAAAGTGCTGGAGATAAAAGGTGGTGATGATGGCACAATATAAAAATGTAAATTTACTTAACGTCCCTAAACTGTACACTTGACAGTCATCGAAATGGTAAATTTTACAGTGTGACTATTTTGCCACAATTAAAAAGAAGGAAGCAAGTGAGAATGAGAAGCCAGTGAGGCAGGAGAAGAAGCAGGAGAGAGCACGCACTGGGCACCTCAAAAAGTATCTCAAAAAGGAGGGAAACAGTTGTTTTGGTAAAACGTGGAATTTCCTTCTAGCTTTTTTTCTTTTTCACTTTTGCACACTTGTAATATTACTGATGATATCGTTTCATATATGCTTTAAAATATCCCCCTATATCACCAGCATTTCCTGCTAATATTCTAAATAGGCTATTTATTTAAGCATTGTCAAATCCCAAATAGCCCCTCATAGAATCCGGATGCCAATATATAAATCTCATAATGAGCTGTTATTTGGATATTATACAGCAGTGGTTCCCATGAATCACCCATGAGGCCTGGAGTTGAAATGGGTGCTTTATTTATTGCCCCCCTTTCTGATCATAAGCTCTTTCCCTGACTTGGGACAGACTTCACCATTTCATGAAGCCACAGTCATAAAATTTGATGTAGATATTTCAAATCCAGGGAAGAAGGAAAAAAACCCTTTAGACAGCAAAATAAAGATTTCTGTCTTTTTCACTCAATTGCTAAGTAGATCTACCTTTGGCCATATTCTTGGTTCCAACTATTTCTTAATTTACCTGACATGGTGCAATAGTTGTCTTTTGGGTCTATTTTTTTATTTTGTCATTTTGTTTCCAAAAGTGTGTGTTTCTTTACATCTTTAATCAATGCAGAAACATAGGACTAAAAATGCACAGAACTATGTGTGTGCGTAATGGTTTTGACAGCTAGCTATTCACATTTATCCGCAGATGTAAATTATATGGCATGGTTCCTTTTTTAATGTTCATTAAATTCCATAGATGTCAGTGGTTTCCTTGGAAACAAAAACCCTTATACAACTAGTCAGAGATTTGGTAACAGAAATATCAGGACACGGAGGGGAATGAGGAATGGTCCCTGTGGTAGGTGTTTGCCTTTTAAACTCTCTGTCTTATCTACCTGCCCCTAACCCTCTGGCCATTCCACAGTGGATAAGCAAAGGTTTTTAAAGCTACCATTAAAATATAGACTATCTTCTCTACTGGTTGAAAGCTTTTTACTTTAAAAAAAACAACCGGATAGGCTAAGTCTTTTTGGGGGATGCAGATATAAATCCCCAAATTTGTTGTCTCTTATCAACCATGAAATTTGAGCATTTGAGCAGTTGCTCAGTATGTGTATGTGTGCCCATCTGTAAATACGGGGAACTGAACACCTTTGTGGCTGAAGCAGGATTCTGTGTTTTGTATAATAGCAAGCATCTGTCTCAGTGCCTCACTTGCCAAAGAGTCTAAAAGGCCCCCGAAGGGTTGTGAGGGGGAAGGAGAGACTACAGTTCTATCCAGCGGTAATGGTCGGTGAAAGACACTGCAGCCAAGGGCATTCCCATCGTTGGCCAGAGTGGGCCGCCTGTTGAAGACAGGGTGAGTAGCGTGAGTTAACGAAGCCTCAGGATGAGGCTCATTTTATCAGTGCATCTATCTGGTACAGTTTCAGTCTAAATCCACTTCTCTTTGCGGGGTACAGGCTTGCATTTTGGCAACATTTCTCAATTAATTCTTTGAAATGCAATACTACGCCATCTTGTGGCTGTATCCGATATTAATTTCTTGAAGTCATTCTGCCTAGTGAACGGCTCCCTAAACCGGGATTTTCAATCTCGGGTTCTATGTAATGTAGACCTATGAGAGGCACTGGGGGAGCTTTTAAAATCTCAATGTCCAGGACACACCTAGATCCATTAACTCAGAATGCCCGGTGTGGGGCTCAAGCACCAATATTTCCGTTAAAGCTCCCCAGAGATTCCCGTGTGCAGCCAAGTTTGAAAACCATTATTCTAAGTAAAAAGAGTCCCAGTTAAATGGAGGCTGGAAGTCTGAGATCAGGTTATCAGCAGAGCTTTCGTGAGGCCTCTCTCCTTCCCTTGTAGATGACTGTCTTCTCCCTTTGTCTTCCCAGGTTCCGCCCTCCGCACCTATCGGTGTCCTAATTTCCTCTGCTTACAAGGGCATTTGTTATGTTGGACTAGAGCCCACCCAAATGACCTCATTTTAAATTAATTACCACTTTTAAGCCCTTATCCCCAGCTACAGTCACAATCTGAAGTCCTGGGGATTAGGGCTGCAACATATGAATTTAGGGGGCGGGGCATGACTGAGCCCATAACACTGTTGCCTCATTACATGAAAAAGCGAAGTTTATGGTTTACTTTTTTTTAAAGGAATAGTATTGTGGGATTATTTCACAAGTGATGTAATGTAGATAAGTAGTTTTATCTTTATAATCATTGGGGTTGTCAAAGTGGATAGAAATGTGTAGCGGGAATCATTTCGGAAGTAACATTATTGTCTTTTCAGAATGCCTTTACTGCAGAATGTGTTGTTTTCTTATTATCAGTGCATTCATACTTAGTTTTTGTGCTCCAGAGCACCCAACGTGTGCCTTCGTGCATTGTAAGTGCCCAACAAAGTAAAGACATTACGTACACAAGTTCTTAGGTCAAATGGCAAAGCCTCAAAGCCGTTAACTACCTATTTAACTCAGTGAGTTTTTCCACGCCTCCGAGACACAGTTGCTGCATCTGCATTATGGAAATAACCTCCATGTTAATTTTATGTGGTTCCTATAAGGCACAGGAGGCAAACACAAGGCCCGTGGGCCGAATCCGGCCTCCCACCTTGTTCTATCTGGCCCGGTGCCTTGTTTCTACCCTGCAGCAGTGCTGAGCTCTCGCTGAACTGTTAAGGAGTAGTTACATTTGTACAGCCCTAAAATTACATTCGGCCCTTTGAAGGCAAGAATGAGGCTGATGTGGCCCCCAGTGAAAATGAGTTTGACACCCCTGCTATAAGGATTCAGTGGTAAATTGCATGTAGCTCTGATATTTAAACCTCCAGATGGCAATCTATTCTGTATGTATTAACTGTAGAAAAATGAACTTGAAGCATATTTATTTTTGCAGCCAAACACCTGCCCTCAGAGGACCATCATAGCAACCCATTCTGTTAAGATTTAGATTTCTCATTTAGAAAATTGTCCAGATTTGCAGTTAAGTAGATTGCCCCAATAGTCAAAATAATTTTAGAACAATTTACTTTTAGTTAAGAACAGCTCGACATCTTTTTCTGCACTATGAAGCTGTTAAAGCAAATTATGAGGCACTATTTTGAAATGGAAGAAGAGGTTTGGGGGTCAGAGAGACACAGGTCAAATCCCAGTGAACAAATTAACTGCGAGATCACGGGAAGGTTCCTTGGTTTCTCTGTGGGGATAACACCTTCTAGATAGGGTTGTCTGCTGAGCTGGGTTACAGTTGGTGGCAAGACACAAATGATAATGAGGGACACACCTTAGGGGCTCACTCATGGCTGCTTAGCCCCATGCCTGCCTTAGGTTCACTTTTTGTTTATTCTTCTTAGCACTCAGTGAGTCTGGTAGCTAAGCATACATATTACTTGAACTGCCTTCTTGTTGGAGGTTAGATTCTAAAGTAATTGGGCATATAATTTGTCACATGTTCCCATTGGAGAAAAACTGGACTGTAATTTGAAACATGATATAGGGGAGTGAAAGTTGGAGACTGAAGGCAATATTCACGTGTGCCTTGGAGTCATTGCGAAAATAGAGCCCTGGCTGGCGTAGTTCAGTAGGTTGAGCGCGGGCCTGAGAGCCAAACGATCGGCGGTTCGATTCCCAGTCAGGGCACATGCCTGGGTTGCAGGCCAGTTCCCAGTGGGGGACGCACGAGAGGCAACCATACATTGATATTTCTCTCTCTCTCTCCTTCCCTTCCCCTCTAAAGATAAATAAATAAAATCTTAAAAAAAGAAAATAGAGGATGTGCCTACCTGAAATGGGCTAGCCAGCCACCGTACGTGATGTGGTAATATCAATTTGTGAGGCTGCTGGTACACTGGAAGGAATTTATGAGTAAGTGCTAGTTTATTCTGAGAAATTTATTTTTATCATCTTAGAATGGAAAATAACTAAAGTTTTCTAAGTTCTTTCCACTTACCATAAAAACATGAAATCCCAAGTTGTCAGCTTTGGTTGTGATACCTGACACACAGTAGGTAGGTATTTTCAAGAACGGAAGAATACTTTCACCAAAGTTTTTCCTCCTTCCCAGATGTAAATATTGTTAACATTCTTAGCTACTTAAATGTGAACTCTCAAGTACCCAAAGAAGAATAGCATCGATCTTATGTAAAGAGTAGCAATTAAAAGTCAAGATAATATAGCAAAATATTTGCTACTTGACAGATCTTTGTTAATGGCAGAAATGAAGTTTACTAAGACTACTGAAATTCATGTCCACAGGGATTTCTAAGATATTATTTATTTAGTTTTAGAGAGAAGAGGGGAGGGAGAAAGAGAGGGAGAGAAACATCAACGTGTGGTTGCCTTTTGTGCACACCCCATAGGGGACTCGGCCCACAACTCACGCATGCGCCCTGACTGGGAATTAAACTGGCGCCCCTTTGAGTCACAGGCCAGCACTCCATCCACTGAGCCACACCAGCCAGGGCTGGACTTCTAAGAGATGGACTAATCACACCAATTAAGCAGACTATTTGTTGGTGCTTAACTGTGAAACAGGGTCATTGGGTCTAGTAAGCCAGGAAACTCACCTTTCGGCCTCACATACCAAGACGTTTCCTCTGTGCCTCTTGGTACTTCGTCGATGTTTCTTGGCATTTTACTTTGTATCCCAAATTACTGATTTTAGGTAAGACCAGTGGGTCTGGAAGAATTTACTTATCTCTGGTGGCCATAAATGGGTATAACCCTGTCAGCGAGTCACGTTATTTTCTCTCAAGGGCAAGAAATACTTTTTAAAAACAATTAACTCCTTGCTTCCAAGTGAGGGCTTTGGAATACCAACAGATGCTATGAAATAGGAAGTGTTGTCTGAATAAGTTTGGGAGTTACAAAGCCTTTGATGAGCTGGACATGGACTGGGGTCGTTTCCCATTGTTTCCATTGTTTTTTGATGATGGACCTTTTTGTCAAGTGCATTTCAAAGGATTAGTGTTGTGCTGAATTCATGTTGGGAAATGTTTCTATAGTTTGTTCTTATGATATTAATATTGGGACCAGAACAACAGTTTAAGGGTGAGGCTTATTCCCATGGTAGTGCAGATACCTAATTAAAGATGTTTAAAGACCACTTTCTTGGGTGATCCAGGCTGGAAAAGTCTTTCTTTAATTAAAAATCCTGGATAATATACAGTTGAATTTCATTTTGTATTATATCCATTATTTTTAACTTTAAACTCTATTAGCATTAGTCCCACTTTTCACCCCTAAATTTAGTCCTTGGCTTATGATAGAAAGCCATCAGCATCACCAATATATCATTTGAAATATAAGAATTGTATAATTTCCACAGTAGCTGGAATGTGGTCTAGCGTTTGGGCCAGCTTTATGCCTGGAGTACCCCTGGGGTGGGATTCCTGTGATAATTTTTTCTAGAGATCAGTTTCCTTGGCTTTACCTCTTATCACTTGTGTAAAATTGACGGCACTTGGATTCCTGGAAGATAAAGCTTGAATTGAGTTTAAATTAAAAGTGAGTAGAAGTTACATGGCAGTACTTTGTAAGAGCTGCGGATAGCTTCTTCCTGGTTCCCCAAAAGTGTGTGCATACATGTGTGTGGGCGTGTGTGTGACCGTATGGCCCGAAACTGAGGCTTTAACTCTATAACCTCACGTGGCAGGAAAAGCATTGGTTGGCAAAGGGACTGCACTGGTGTTATCAGTGAGGCCACAGTCTTTCACTTAACTTCCCCATATCTTCATTTCCTCGTCTGTAATATGAATTTCATAATACAATGTCTCTGGGTTGTTAGGAGGATTAAAGGCCATAAAATTTGTTGTGAGATATGTTTTATAGTCTGCGCTTTTTAACTGGGAGCCATTGTTGTCGCTAAACTAAAGGTCATTAGTGCAGATGTTTGATAGACTTGAAGTCGGGATCATTATTTGACAGATTAGACTCTTTGCTGCATCAGCTGTAGTCTCCATTTTTTCTTTAGAAATTTACGTTTGCCGTCTCTATCAGTTTCGCATTTCACTTCCTGGCCGAGTTTGCACTCTTCATGATATCGTGACCATTTTTTAAAAAGCTTGCTTATTGTTTGTATTTTGAAAATACTAGATAATGTTTAAATTTCTACATTGAACATTTCCTTACAAAGGGGTTTCAGTATTGGTGATATCTGGATAAAATTGTTTGCCAACATAATTTTTCTCTTTTATGTATGTTAATTAAAAATTACATTTCACTGTGTTCAGTGACAAATTAAATGTCACTTTTTATCTGTGTATGAATTACATTTGCTTTTTCCTCACAGTATCTTAGTGTAAATTTAATGAGTTAAAAAGAAACCTCGTCGGTTGAAAAATAAGACAAATAATCTGGGAAATTAACTAGAGAATTGATTATTTTTACAATTAAGTAAAAGTTTTACCATATAAAATAGGAGTTAATGAGAGAGATTTAGTTTATTTTGGGGACTCTGAAGATATGTTTCTATATTAATTAGTTTCTATTCATGCAGTTTGTTTGAAGATTAAAGATTATTTTCAAGGCATTGTCTACATATTTTACTTACAAATATGGACACCAGATGGATATTTAAATAAAATTAATTCTGGATCTAACATTAGTACTGTCTCACACATATACCTAAGAATGTGGAATACCTGATAATGGTAATAAGATTATATGTTTACATATTTTTTAAGTTTATATTGCCATCAAATAAATTATTGATGCATAATATTGAAAAAGAATAACTTATAGTACCTAAACTAAAAGTAGATGATCAAGTGAGATTTTCATGAGTTAATGATTAATAGAATTTTTGAAATGTATGTTAAAGAATAAATTGTGTAAGCAACTAGACTCAATATTTAATTTTTTGGCTAACCACTCAAATTTTCATGGTTATAGTTGATAGTTCCTAATCAAATAACTTATTTAAAAGATGCCATAGAGAGCATTTAAAAAAAAAACAAAGTAAATTATTATTCTTGTGTGTAAAATACAAAAAACAATAATATATCAATTCTTAGTTCTGTAAATAATTTCCTCCTGATTGTTACCTGTTCTACATTATTCTAAATTCTTCAGGTAAATTCTTAGAAATGTTCCAAGTAACTCGAAAATCATCAAGTTTCTAATCACGTCCTTAAATGTTCTGCTTTTAATTTACAAATATTCACGCCCAATTCAAGATTATGAATTGAGAAACTATGAAGTTGTAAAAGAAAAAAAATATGTTGAGCTGAACGATGCCTTGCCTTTGTAAGTTGAGCTAGCTTTTCTGGCAACAAGAGGTTAGACAATAAATCGTGTAATCAAAACCATATAGTTGTGAGGCAGTGGGGTCCGAAGTTCAGGAGTGTCATCTGACTGTGTTGGTGGCATCTTTGCTGCAATTAGTAAGGCGTGGCCTTGTTAACTCAAGGCAGAATTTCAAGCTGTGGTGAGTCCATTCAGAATATTTCTTTCAGTCCTAACAAAACATATTGCTTTAACGGCTTTAGTTGGTATTAGTTGCATGTGGCAAAATTTCATGCACTATTAATTTCAGCACTACATTGCAGCACTAGAATTATGCTTCCTTGGTTCTAAATAAATCCTTTTGGTTGTGTGATGAAGAAGAGAAAACCAATTCTTTTAGGGTCTAGTCCTGAATTATTGCCTTCATAAAGGCTCAGTTACCAAAACTGGGACCTTGTATAAAGAATCGTTTAAGAACAAGGTGGGAGAGCAATGGAAAGGGTATCTGTCTTTAATTTTGTTAGCATCGGAAGCTACTATAAAGAACTTCTTATATGTGGAATTGAAGAAAACAAAACACTTGAACAAACATAACAAAAACAGAAACCTAGAAACAGGCCTAAGGGATAGTTGCTAGAACTGGAGGAGGGATAGGGAATGGTTGCAAAAGATTAAGGGACAATGGTCAGTAATATTGTGCTAAGTTTGTCCACTGACAGATGCTTACTAGAATTAGTGATGTGGTTACATTGTAAAATATAAAACTGTTGAAATGCTATATTGTATACCTGAAATTAACATAACATGTAATATTTTATACCAACTATACTGAAAAAATGGTTGAGTGGTAGATCTTATGTCAGCTATATTTACCACAATAAAAATCAAAGCACTTGAAAAAATTTTTGCCATGGTTTTTTTTTTAATTGTTATTTTAGTACAATTGTCTCTATTTCTCCCCACCACTCCCCATACCCCAGCCTTTTAAAAAATGGGAAGTAAATAAATTGCCTTAGAGCTCGAATTATTTTAAGTAGACAAAAAAGTCATGAGTTTATCTCTCAAAAGATTAAATTGTGTTCATTCACTTAACATGATATCTTAGGCATGGCC
>PVKM010042694.1:0-12730 GCA_004027735.1 Carollia perspicillata
GGAAGGAGGAGATGATCACTTTCATTACCAAGAAATAAAGATAAGAAAAAGGTGACAGTAACTGAAACTGACAATAACCTCAAGCAATTGCTTAGTGCCATGCATTTTTCCTACAAGAATTATCACCCCATTGGAGAGGGAAATGAGACTGTTGTTTCAAGGTTTTGCCCAAGGTCATGCAGCTGACAAGTAGCAGAGCCAGAATTTCTCCCCAGGCTTGAATGAGCTGAGCAGCATTCTCTGAAGTGTGGGAGACCCCAAGAGTGGGGACAGGGGTAAGAAGCCCTGGAGAAGCAGCATGTAGGAAGGCTCCTGATGTCTGCCCATGCTCTCGATGGCTGTGAGCTGTGGAGTGGCTCCTGGCTGCTGCCTTTCTCCACAAGGACTCCATGGTGACTGCAGTTAACAATGCTGTATTGAATATTTTACAATTGCCAGGATAGTAGATCTTAAAAATTCGCATCACAAGGGGGAAAAATACAACTATGGTTGTATTTTTGGTTGTATGGTTGGATGTTGGTTGTAACATCCGACTGAGGTGATGGATGTTAACCAATCTTACAATGGTATCCACTTTGCACCATATGTATATATGGTTGTGTATATATGTATGTACACATATATATGTACTATACATATGCAACACATGTATATGTGTGTATATATCTAATCATTATGCTGTACACCTTAAACTTGGGGAGTATTACCTGTGTGGCTGAAAAAGGGGCTACACACTAAAGCCGACAAGTTCAGAGCAGGCCGGCACAGCGGGCCTTACCCAATCACAGACCGAGAGTAACCCCATAGTGTTACAGAACACGGGTCCAACGAGTGGACAATATTTGTCCCATCTGGGGTGCCAAAAACTGTTACAGAACAGTCACATATACATACAGGGGTCCGAACTCCAAAGGATGGTATACTAATACCGTCCAGACCACCTACTAGGCTCATGTGTCCGCCGCCAATAGGAAAGATATCTCTCAATGCCAGAGATTTGTGAAAAGGAAAGGAAATGTTTATTTAAAGCTATACAGACTTAAAGTAGTGACCTTACACCTTCATTAAAATATCAAAGTCCTTTAAGAGTTTGTACTCTTTAGAGATGCACTCAGTAGCTCCTGTCTCCCCCGCTGCCCTAATTCAGGGTACTGTAATTTAGGGAAAGAGCACAGGTCCATGTTTCCAGGCTGCTGGCACCATCAGCCGTGTCGCCATCCAGGCAGGATATCCAATTAATCCAAAACCATGTGGCACCTTCTCATGGTCTACTGGCAAGAGTTCTTTGTACCCATATTTCCAGGCAAAGTCTCTTCTTTCCTCCACCAGAGCTGTGGGGGTGTGCACCCTGGCAAAACCTCGTGGTTCCCCTTTTTCACCAAAGCTGCGAAGGGATCTGTACTCTCGCTAAGACTGCATGGTTCCCATCTTGCAAAGCTGTAAGGGGATCTGTACCCTCGCTAAGACCGTGTGGTCCCCCCTAATGGCTGCCATGTCTGGGTTTAAATCCCCATGCCAATCTTCCTCTGTACCCCCATTTCCGACTCCTCCTACAATCAGTTACACCTGCCAGCATCCCTGTATTATCCCAAGTTTACTGGACTGCCATCATGAGTCTGGGCAGATATGGACCAATATTCTGGAGCCAATCTTTTTCCAGCTCCCAAGCAGACTCTGTAACTCGGAGGACCTGCCTCCCACTTACATCTTGGGGGGAAGTGTCTTCCATCCCCCTGGCTCCAAGCATGGCCACAGCTATTTAACATATCCAAGTGACCCACCAAAGGCTATACATATGTTAAATGACCATGCCGTGGATTAGCTGCAAGGCTGTGGCTGTATGAAACAGCCCTGCATGCCCTGCTCCACGTGTCCCTTCCCCCAACTCACACCTGTGGGGGAAGGGGTGAGGACATCTTATATGTCTCTCTAATATTTCCTAGACACCTTGAGTTCTGGGCCCCATTCTAAATCCCTTTGGGGGCCCCCACTCTTGGCTACACCCTGTATCAATAGGATGGTCTGAAGTTAAAATTCTTAACTAAAAATGAGTCGTGATGGGTACTCTTTCCTACGTGGGTATCTTCCTTGACAAAGGTCAAACTTTACCTTAGCAGAGCCTATCTATTGTCTTTTTGCATCTACAATAACACACCTTTGGAATTTCAAAGTATTTCCTGTTTTCCAGGCCCCTCAGGGCACAATCTCCCACCACAACACAAAACCACAGAACCCCTCATTGTTATATTGTTGCTCAAATTGCATCACTATGAGTTGTGAATGTTAATTGTTAACTATTCTACAACCACCAATGAGAAGAAGAAAGTGTCTACCTGTCTTACTTTTTTATCCAGTCTCAGAGATTTTCCCTCTTTGCTTTCTCCTGCCTCCCTAATTTACCACCAATGGATTTTCTATAACCCTCTTAACTCTTCCCCTTCGATTCTGATGTATAAAATAAAAGGTAAAACTGCCATTTTCCAGAACGTGTTCTTAATCCATTGAGATTTTGCTTCCTGGCAAGCATCATCTGTTTGGCTCAAATAAACTCATAAAAATTCTCCATGGGTTTGGATGTTTTTTACGTCAACATATGTCGATTATACCTCAGTAAAATGGGGAAAGGGATAAATAAGTAATTTTTTTAAATTTACTTCTCTTCACCTCTCATAAATCTCATTTCTTCCTCTTAGTAAAGCTTGCTCTGCTAAGCAAAGTACCCCAAACTGGGCATAGAAGGAAGGTGAGTATTGCTTTAGAATCTTTCTGAGCAGGGAGAGTATAGCTTTCATGTCTCTCTCACGTGATAAGGAAATCATAGTTACCCTTCCCTTGGCTCCATTTCCAATTTCTTAAAGGTGCAGTTCTGTGGTTTGCTGTGAATATTGGGAAGAAGAGGGAATGACTCTTATTTTGGAACACTGGACACTTCTTGGGCTGGCTCTGCTCCAACCAACTCTTCTTCACAGCGTTCAAAGGCCTATCTCTACTGCACAACGGGGATGTGCCTCCAGGGTTCAGATGTGCTTATCTCCACTCTCTGAGTACGCTAAAGCTCCCAGAGGTCAGGAACACCATCCCTTCCTTCTGTATCCCCAACACACCACTCCCAGTGTATGGTTCTCCACAAGTTCTTATCCTTTGCATGATTCCCAATCAGTGGCTTGTAAATAGTCTCTCTGTTGCTCTTGTTCTTAATCATCTTCCTCTTGTTGATGTGCGATAATTTCTGGATCATGCCAACTGAGGTATATGAACCCCATGGGGACTCCATGGCCAGCCACTCCCACGTTGCCTTCATCAACACCGTGCACTCTGCCTGGTTTGCCTCAGTCTGTTGTGTTGCTTCCAATGTCCTAAGTCATGCCTATGTCTATTGTCTTTAGGTGCGTGTTCATGCTTACCTGGAAAATTCATGCTCGTCTCAACAGTTGTTTAGCAATGCTTTCTTTCACTTTTTGCCAGTTTCCTAACACAATTGGCCAGTTCAAACATTCTCCATTCTTTCTCTTTACCTCCAGACCTAGAGTCTGAAAACAATGTCAGGTGCTACCTTATTGAGGTGATGGGACCTGCAGAATTCCGAATACTTCATCTCTGCATCCCTCTTCCTCCAAATATGTGGAGGCAGGGTTGTTTGGGGATTTTATTTGCCATTTATAAGCTCACCCCCCTACCAGAGGGCCAATCTCCTTCAACGTTTTACCACATCAAATTCCTGTCCTCCTGAAATTTTTAGATGCCATCCATTTTCTCTTCCCCTTAATCAATAAATGCATAAATCTAATACATTAAATTTTGTTGTTGCTCTAATACATTAAAAAACAACAAAAGTATTTTTTTTAATCTAAAGGGAAGCCCACCATAACTCCTGACTTTGCTATGACTTGTTCACTCCTGAGTCTTCTGTCGCCACCTGTGCGTGCTTCCCGTCTGCATCGTCCACACTGGGAAAGGCACCAGTGTTCTCGAAGCCTTTCCCTGATCTGATCTCTTAGTTTCTCTGCAGTGTTTGATGCTGTGGCCACTGCTCTGTCCTGGTACTCCCTCTTTCTTCCAGGTCTTTAACTGTCTGTGTGCCCCTATTTCTTCTCCTAGTGCTATTTCTCCATCTGGCGTGCACATACGAGTGTTTCCCAGGATTCAGTCTCTGCGTGTTTTCCCTTGGAGATGTCATCACCCACAAGGCTCAGTTATGACCATCTCTCAGCAGGATCATTCCGTTCCACTGTAACAGGGTGCAGGGTGGGGGTCCCCTGAAGATAGCACAGTGTATCCCTCATTACCCTTGATTGGAAGAAGAGGGAAGTGGATGCTATGGCATTTAAAATACTTTGCAAGGCAATGGCAAGTTAATGGCCATGCCTTTCCTGAGGGGAAGAGGACTGCCACCCAAGGCAAAAGGTTTAAGTGACTCTGAGAGCTTAAGAGCACAATGACTCATGACATAGCCAGAGGAGGAGAATGCCCAGCTCAGATGCCCCTGTGTCACTGGGAACTCTCGGCCTGACTAAAGATGGCAGCTGAAAGAAGGTAAAATACACTGGGGAACTGGCAAAAATGATGGACGCTAACACACCACAGGAGAAAGTCCACTACAAAGAGAAGAGGTCCGGAGTGAGTGAGAGAGACACAAGAGTGCACCACGAGGTCTGGAGTGGGAAGGTCAGACTAGAGAATACCGCCGCAGAGCTGATGGAGCTGAGGGGACTGCCTAACCATGAACAGATTTGTGGGAGATGCTTGGAGCTGAACTGTGACAGGGAATGCTAGGCTACTTCTGCTTCTCTGAAGGACGTATGGAGAAGCCACTCTCTTGGGACCGTGCCTCCCTGGACTCTACCATGATCCAGTGTAACATGGCACATGTTTCCCTGAACCGCTGCATGGGGGCAGAGGACAGCACACCCCAGATCTTGAAGGAGAGAGCTGCTGTGAGAGGACGGCAACTCTGAAACCCACAAGTGCACCTTCCAGAGAGGACAGAGATCTGTTTGTGTGGCCAGCTTAAGAACAGATAAGGATATAGGGACCTTCTGGGTGTGGTTTAGGCTCATAGCTTTTTGGGGAGCAAGGGAAGTGCTGGTTATCATGGCAGAGGAAGGCTCTGACCAGGGCACTCTCAGGTCCTTTCCCCCAAGGTTGGAACCCTATTAATAAAAACCTCTTTCCTCCAACACTAATTGTTGGGTCATGTGTCAAAGGCACTGAGCCCCGCTTTGCTTGGTTATACCACTTCCAGTTGTCTGTTGTATTTTCACACTCGTCAGTCCTACTTAAAACTGAACATATCTCAAATTGAATTTATGGCCCCCTAACTGTTTATTTTCTATTCTACTAACTTCGAGCCTCAAGATCACTTTCCATCATTAACTCTAGTACCACATGAGTCATTAAAGTCTATGGTTCCTTTAGATCAACCCTCTATTCACATATTCAGTTCCTTGGCCACCATCCTAATTTTAGCCCTTATTTCCAACACTTGGACTATTGAAATTAATCTGTGAAAAAACTTATGTTAAAATGTACTCTTCTACTCAAAACATTCAATGGGCCCTGGATGGCATGGCTTAGTGGATTGAGCGCCGGCCTGCAAACTGAAAGGGTGCCAGTTCAATTCCCCATCAGGGCACATTCCTGGACTGTGGGGCCAGGTTCCCATTTCAGGGTGAACAAGAGGCAACCTATTGATGTTTCTCTCTCTCTCTTTCTCCCTCCCTTCTCCTCTCTCTGAAAATAAATAAATAAAATCTTTTTAAAAAAGGTTCAGTGGTTCCCCATTATTACTATCATTTACAGAATGAAGTCTAACATTTTTAGGCTAACATTCAAGACCTTTCTTAATTCTATCCCAACTTTGTCATTCCCTCCATTTCTCCCTCTACCATATTCCAGCAAACTGTTCTGCTCATTAGCTTTCGAACACTCTGTTCTCGTGGGTCAATACAACTATTTGGTCCTTCCTGATATACTCATCCCTCCTAGTCCCACCCTCCAGGCCTAACCCTCCTTCAAATTCCAATGCAAGTTCTATCCTTCAGAAAATCTTCTTTCACCATCTCCATCGAAATTAATCCCTTCTTTCCATAAACTAACTCCCTTTAACTCCCATAAGCCCCTGGCAGTTTATGAAGTTATGTAGAATTACAGTTCACATTTTACATTATTGCTTAATTTCTGTTATGTTATCTTTCCACTAGCCTGTCTATTTCTTTCAGATTTGGACTCTTAACTGGATGTCGTCAGTGCTAGCTGTTCTTCTCAGCGTTTCCATGCATTTGTAAATACCAGTTGAAGTTGAGTCCCAAGACTGTGGTTTATGAGAGCGGGGTAGTATTAGGTAGGGTAGCATAGGGTAGTATTACCTATGTACGTGCAGGTATGGACATCCTGTTGTACTTCTTTCCAAACAAAGTCTTATTTGCTGGCTGCCAATGGAACTGCACGTGCCTCGCCTCCCCTTTTATTTTGCATTTTCTTTGGCAGGTAGTAAAGAAGCGAGGTAGACAGCTCATTGTATTCCAGGTGACCTCAGTTGTCATATAGTGACTAATTTTCTCCTTCATGATGGGGTAACTTCACTGTTTAAAACAAGAAAATATCTGATTCAGGTGGTAGAAAAAGTTGAAGTTTACACTGGACAGACAGCTTTTGCATATCTCAATCACGAGTTAATTTACTATTTTCAAGCATCTCCTACACTCATTTACCGAAAAAGAAAGCGAGGAGAATCAGGGTTTTATGTAAATACATCTTTTTTCCTTATTTGAGAAATCAAAGTCTTTATTAGTGAGACTTTTGCCCCTTTAGTTCAGGCTAGTATCAATCCATCTCCACAAAACTCTCTCCATTACTTGCCAACTTGGTGAAGTGACGTCTTGCCGCTGAATATGTCAATGGACCAGCAGCAAAGGCATCACCTGGGAGCTTGTTAAAAATGTGAAATCTCAGGACACTCTTCACAGGCACTCTGCTTTCATTTTCATGACCTTGTCAGTTGCTTCGTACTCACACTGCAGTCTGAAAAGCACTGAAGTAAGGCAGGTTTGGTAAGCAGACATCCCTGGAAATTCATCTCAAGGGGCATGAATGGGCAGCCTGCTGAATCATCGCAATCTTAAAGCAGTATGTGCATGATGACGGTTGACAACAGAAGACACCTGCATTTTACTGACCAGAGTCCTGGTGTGGGCAGTGTCCACCCAATAACGCCCGAGACTGTAAGCTCGTGCATTCATTTCCAGCAAATATTATTGAGCTCCCACTTGGGTAAGGTGCTGTTCCATGGAGTGCAGGCGTTGATGGACCAAACGAAGTCTCTTTGTCCTCTTATGAGAAGTATTTGGGGTAGGTAAGGAAGGGGAGAAAGAGAACAAAAACAAGTAAAACACAGTCCCTGGCCTCGAGTCTCCAGAGTAAGTGGAATGACCCAGGCAGGGATAGAAGGAGGAAGAGGGGGGTTGTAGAAGAGGAGAGGAGAGAAAGGCAAGAGGTAGGGGAGGACGTCAGGAAGACGGGAGCAGCAGGGGACGCCAACCACAGCCCACTGCCTGAGCCACAGCTGTACAGTGCAGCGAGCCCTGCCCAAATGGTGCATTATTTCTTTGGATGGTGAGCTGCAGAAGAAAAATAACTAATAAGCCAGAGGCAAAAGAGTCCCCAAGGAACAAGAAACCTCTGAAGAGAGAAAGTTAGGATCAGATTATAACAGAGATATACATTGGAATTGTAAAGCTCTGTAATTTCAGAGGTTATAAGGACATTTCAGAGCCCCCTTCTCTGAGAGTTCTCACAGTCCAGTGCATTAATTCACACGAACACCTTGGTGTGCGAATAGAGGAGCGTATGTGTATATGATGTGTGTTGGGATCATGGGGGGCATAGCGCTTGGACAGAGGGAAAGAAAGAGGGGAAGGGCCATTAAAAGCCTTGCTGAGAAAGGTATTTCTGGTGCACAAAAAAGAATCAGGCCCCTCACTCCCTACTGAGCCCATTTCTCCTGCCTTTACCAAGCTGTCAGGCATGAATCCCTGTAGCATTCCGTAACTAATTGACAGTAATGGGGGCCTTTGGGAGTCTAAGAATACATGGCATTGCCCGGCATGCACTGGAAAGAAGGGGGGGCTGCCTCGGGGGGCAGCTGTGAAGAAAATAAAGGCTGTCTTGTAAACTTCTTTTTTTAATTGAAGGTAGGAGTAGAAGGTAGGGAGGAACAAATTTAAGCAAACTTCTATTTTAGCCTAAAAATAAAAAATAGTATCGTATCTTATCCGGAGCTGATATCCCAGGATACTAACTTCACCATGGAGAAAAAAACAGATGGAATTTCAATTAACCCCAGGGCCCCCTGTGAAATCTGTATTGCACCCTCTGGATTTACAACATATTGTAATATATGACTGCAGGTTCCAGAGATTCCACCACAAATCAACCCTCTTTATCCCAAGGGTTCAGAAAGCAGCCGCAAGGACCCACTTCGAATCAAAAGTGGCCAACTTTTTAACAACTTCACCCTCAAAGTTGAAATCAAATTTTAAATTTTACAACAGATCTTACTTATTGAGCAATCTCATATTTTTTAAATAGGAACTTTTTGTCTCCTTCCACTAATGATGTTTACCTGCCAAAACTGTTTAGCCCGAATAGAAAATTGGAAAAGATATGCCACTATCACATCTTGAGGAATAATTTACCATAGACTCACAGTAAATTATCTTCTAAGGATCTTCATATTTTAAAAATTCTTACCTTTGCAGAATGTGGTCTTTAATAGTAAAGATATTCCAAATAAAAATAAAGCAGTTACCTGTTCTATGAATGTCATATGAAGTTGTGAATGCTCAAATAACTTTAAAAAATTTCAAATTGTTTTCTTAAAATCACAATTGCTTATCAAGTATCTATAAACTTATGGCTTTGACTTTTATTTTTCTTATCTTGTATTATCAGCCTTGCCTTTCTGCATTTGTTTTTTTATTTCAAATATAGTATTTACAAGAGCATTCAGCTTTTCACACACACACACACAAAGCTTTCAAAATTAGTTTGGGCTCTTTGATATTAGGGATATATCTTTAGCACATTTTTCTTAGCAGACTTCTTTTCCCCAATATCGCATTGCACCTGCAGCCTGCCATGGCCTTCTGCAGAGATGAGCTTTCTCCATGCAGTGGTGCTCACTTCTCACTCTGCAGATCACTGCCCTGTGGTCCATCACTGTTTTATGAAAGATTTGCCTCTGGATTCCGAGGTAGTGTTTCTAGGAAATCAGATCAGCAGAGGTCCTGTACTTTGAGAAGAAGTCATTTTGGAGAAGTGAAATGTGTCTTTTTAAAAGAAGATTAGGGGTTGAAATATGATGCAAAGGGTCTCCCTTGTTAGGGCCATGAGGAACTGAGGACCTTAGAAACACAAGCTATTAGAGTGACAGATGTTGAGAGCTGCAAGGAATAGGAGGAGACGTCATTCAGGCAGCTAAGAGATGTGTGTTCCTCCTTCTCAGTTCCACAGAACTAAATAAGCAGACTTTAAAGAGGCATTTGCGGACACATTCTTCTCCAATTGTCAGGATGGCAGAGTTCTCCAGCTGCTGCTCTTTCCGGCACCGAATGCACAGCCTTGGAGGAGCACATCAGAGAATTTTTTTTCTCCCTGTATCTACTACCAGCATGTGGCTGCACCAGCAGAGGCCGTTACACAGTGAGGACATCCACCCAAATCAAGCAGACAGAGCCTTGGTGGGACACAAAGACCCTTGTGGGGGCCACCAGGGAAACTCAAGGAACTGCTCAACTCACTCCTCCACACGGTCTGGAACATTGGCTCCAAGGTTGGAAAACAGTCCTTTGAATGGAACGAGTTCTTATTTTTAGTAACGTTGGTTTATCCCTTAACCCCTCTGTAATTGGAAAAAAACTATAGTGTTTTTAAATAGGCTGAACATTTGTCTTTTGGATGTCTTAATATCAGGCAATCAAAGATTATTCTAATGTAATTATTAAGGTTTATTTTCTCGTGTGAATAAAAACATGGACTGGGTATTAAACCCAGACCAGCATTCATTTAACCTGTCTCATTTCCATCCCAGATATCATTTATTTTGCAAAGACCAAATATGCTGTCACTTAAAAATAATATACCAAGCAACTGTTAAGAGTGAGTGGGATTTTTGCTTTTTTTAACCTTTTATGTGTATTTGTCACATATGAATAATTAAAGTCAATACCACAATACTTATTGGCAGAATTCTAAATGTAATATATGTGTCAATTATCCAATCACCACAATACCCTATGAAGTATCATCCTCCTTTCCAAAGAGAGAGTGTTAATGACATAAACAGTGTTCTGAGTAGATGGTCGTTTCTCAGAGATTATTGGCCAAGCATCGGGTTCTGTGATGGTCTGTTCATTTGCAGAGTTAAGGGTGACTTATCTTTTATACATAATCAATATAGGCCTTAGTCTTCCTTTTTCCTCCATCTAACTTCTCCAAGTCTGCCCTGAACTCTACACTCTTTACAACTTCTCACTTGAGACTTTCGTATTTGTTGGGCAACTTTCCTCTGGGTCTTCCTGTTTTTATATTCTGTTCTCTAATCTCCTATTCCAACACCACCAGAAGTTAAGGCAAGGTCAAGGAGAAGGAAAGGATAATATAAGGAAAAGGAAGAGGTATTCTGAAATCACCCAGTTTAAACTTTAATTCATGATCAGATAAAGTGGGGAAAGTAGACTGAGTAACTCAGTTAAAAACCATTTTGTTGATGAAACTTTGGGCTATTACTTTCTTCACTTTTTTCTTGTGTTGTTTTTTTTTTTTCTGGGTTGGTCTTCCTATTCTATTATATCTTTTCTTGGAGCTTCAAACCATGATTGTTGTTCATTGCTTTTCTAAATCCAGAGAAGTGCATATATTAGACCAATCTTTCAGTTAGATTTGACTCATTAGTTTTTCCTGAAAGGTTTTTCTGCCAAACTTTTCCCACAGATATCTATTACTGTCTTTGAATTCTCTCGGCACTTACGTATATAGACAGTATCTCACTGCCAAGCCCTTGTTTATTATCTTGGCTTGGAATTGTTCTCTTCTCGTTTAACTGACACACATCTTAGCTTCAGAACCAGGTTCCAAGAAAAAAGAACTATTCTTTTTCTTTGCAGATTCTGTAGTCTTATTTTGTAGGTCAGACACATTTGTTGAGCTGACTTAGGGAGAGTGCTATATATAAATGACATATTTCCCTGAGTTATGGTTGCTTCATATAAGAGCACTGAACTGATTGGGAAACTGGGCCAAGTAGACAAAGTGCCACAGCCAGAATTGGAGAAAAGTTGGTCTAGACTGGACCAGATTCTGGCCTGTAGAAAGACAATCTTCAGTGAGAACAGGAGCCTGGAGGGGAGCAGAGATGAAAACTGGGGTCCAGCTTGGACCCTGGTGTGGTAGAAGGACCGTCGTGGAAGGACTGTCTAGAATTTTGGAAAATTCTGAAATTACAGACTGGTCGTCAGATGTTTTCTCCTAACAAAAGAAGAGGCATTCTCTGTCATGTCTGTAGAGAAGAGTCCAGCAGGAGAAACATCTGCTGTGGGAACTGAAAGCAAACCCAGGCGACACCAGAGGTGGAGACATTCAAAGAAAAGCACTGATGTGGCCGACTGACTTGCCAGGAACATTCAATTGAGCTATTATTGCAAAACTGATTCCCAAATCTCATTTTTTTGTGGTTTCAACAACTCTTTACCCATTCTCTGCAGATTATCCTCCTTACCATAAGCACAGCTTCTGACCTCTCGTTCTCTTGGTCTTTGAAAGCTCTGAGGAAGTCACTGTGTAAGGAGGATTCCATTCCGCCAGTGAGAGCGGAGTCTCACCCAGTGAACCGTCCTGAGCTGGCTCAGCCCCTCTGCAGTGAAAGCCCCCCGGGCCCAGCAGTGTCACTCTTTCAGGCCGTACCTTTTTCTATACATTAGTAAGCCGTTTTTGTCTTTAGAAATCATTTCTGCCTGCCATTAAGATGGATAAAATAAATTGATGTTTATGGAGGAGCTTTCTAACAGGCAGCTAAAAGTCAAAAACGTCAAAAAATTGAATGGAAAGCACAGAGTTCCCCCCAAACTCCCTTTTCCTCCCCATCCCCTCTCTTCCTTCCTGCACAGTTTTTCCTGTTATTAATATTTCGTATCCGTGTGGTGCATTTCTTACAACCAACGTGCCTGTATTTATACATATTTATCAACTAAAGTCCATAACAGACGTGTTAGGGCCCACTCTTTATGTTATACCTCCTATGGGTTTTGACAAGTGAATAGTGAACGTTATCCACAATGACAACATCAAACAGAACAGTTTCACTCTTCTAAAAAATCTCCATGCTCCACCTACTCATCCCTTCTTCCATCCCTCCCTCCCCGCTCACCCCGGCGATCACTGTTATTTTTACCATCTCCGTAGTCTTGCCTTCTCCTGAATGTCACATAGCTGGAATTGTACGGAATGTAGTATCTCCACACTGGCTTCTTTCACTTAACAATACTCACTCACAGCTCCGCCATGTCTTTGCGTAACTTAATAGCGCCTTTCTTATTATCACTGAATAATATTCTATCCCCTATCGGATGTACCACCGTTTGTTTATCCAGTCATCCCTAAAGGAAGTTCTTAATTACTCCCAAGTTTTAGCAGGTGTGACTAAAGCCATTGTAAACATCCGTGTGCAGGTGTCCTC
>PVKM010042695.1:0-12729 GCA_004027735.1 Carollia perspicillata
ATCTGTCCCCTAGCTGGGCATAAAGAAGGAGAAACACCTGTCCACAGACACCCGTGATGAAGCTTGGTGAGCATACCTGTCACCTCGCTGTGCTGCCCCAGTCTCTGCCAACCTTTTTCTGTCCTCAGAGAGAAGCCTTCCAACACTGCCAACTGCCCCTGCCCTTTTAGGCCTGAGCATGGCCAGGCACACATGTACATGCACATACTCACAAGGCCACTGGCACACATAGAGACGGCCAGACTTCCTGCCACTTCCCACCAGCAGGGTCTCTGGGACTCAACACACAGCCTGCTCTGCTGAGGGCACAAGACAAAGCAGGCAAGGAATAGCCAAAAACAAAGAAATGGAGGATAGAGTGTACCTAGAGAGTGTACTCCTGGACACTCTCTACCCCAGGCTGAAGGGACCTCCAATATCCTTCAGATCAGAGGTATCCATTAGTGGCCCAGAGGCCACACCAAGCCACAAATGCCAAATATTTAACCTGGACAGTGCTTAAAACTCATTTAAAAAATTAATTGCTACATCTAGTACATTGAATACTACTCAGCAATAAAAACATATGAATGAACCAATGAATGAACACATGAATGAACCAAGCTCAAGAATTGGGGTACATCTCCAGTGAATTGAGTGGACTGAAAAATCCAATCCCACAGGGTCAGAGGCTTGATGATCCTATTTACACAACAATCTTGAAACAACAAAATTATAGAAATGGAGAGAAGGTAACAGTGATTGCTGTTAGTTAGGGAGAGGGTGTGCAGTAGGGAGGTGGGTGTGGCTATAAAAGGGCAACGTGGAATGCTCAGGTGATAGAAATATTCTACATTTGACTATATCAGTGTCAACACCCTAATTTTGCTATTGTACTGTAGTTTTGCAAGACATTACCATTGGGGATAAAGGGTTGTCTGTGTATTTCTTATAACTGCATGCATACCAATCTGCAATGATCTCAAAATGGTTTAATAAATGAACTGCCAGCATGTAAAAATTAGAAATATCAGCTTTAAGTCTTTAAAAATCAGAGGATGGGCCCTGGCTGGTGTGGCTCAGTGGATTGAGCACGGGCCAGCAAAGCAAAGGATTGAGGTTTGATTCCCAGTCAGGGCACATGCCTGGGTTGCAGGCCAGTTCCTAGCAGGGGACACACGAGAGGCAACCATACATTGATGTTTCTCTCCCTCTCTCCTTCCCTTCCCCTCTAAAGATAAATAAATAAAATCTTAAAAAAATAAAAATAAAAATCAGAGGATGGGGCAGAGCTGGTCTTACATTTCTCCACAGTAACAGTCCTGTGTTCCCACATTTACGATATATCTGCATGGTCCCACATGTGCATTACCTGGTGGAGGCCATGTTCCCACATCTGCACTACCTGGTGGACACTCCACCTATCTTCGATCCTGCATATCGGTTCTCTTTAAGATTCTGTTTGACAAATGCGGCCCACTGCTAACATATTTTAAAACTACTAGTTGTGTCCAAACTTTCCTATTACCAAGAGGAAGCCAAGGCCCAGAGACATCATGAATGGGGTAAAGCCACCTGGAAACTGAGCATCAGAGCCATGATCTAAGTGCCAGCCTGTCTGAGGTCAGGGAGAAGGGTCAGAGACAGCATGAGCAGAGGCCCCGGGCCAGGGCCACACAGCTGTGCTGACAGCACTGAAAACCATCCCAGAGAGACCTCCCAGGACACAGACACAGCCGCAGCCACTTTGTTCAGCCAGGTCTGCGGCCTTTGTTATCTGTGCTCAGTGACAGGGCAGGGACAGTTCTGGGGCATCTTGAGTCTAGTGAGACTCCTCCCTTGGAGCTGTCTGAAGATTCACAGCCAGCCTGAGAGAAGAGTGAGGAGAAGGAAGAGGAGAGAGCGGAAGAGAGGAAGAAAGGGAGAGAGATCCTGGGATGCCCACAAGGGCTGCTCAGGGGATATTTAGGACTCTCCTGGTCTCTCTAGTCATGGTTTTCAAATTTGCTAGGTTTGCAGAGGACAAATACATCCACGAAACACAGGTAACTTTTATTACAGATAGCTGCCAACTGCTCCTCATGAGGGTTCCCTTTGATGGAGGGCCCTGAGCCAGGTGGCACGGTGAGAGTCAGCCCAGTTAGTGGGGACAGAGCTGAATGGGCCAGGGCGGGAATAGGACACTGCAGAGGAGGAGGGAGGAACCAGTGAGTCCCTGCCGTGTTGGAAGGAGGTAAGTAAGGAGAGGAAAAAGAACCTTAGATGGCTGCATAATGGAGAAGGGATATGTAGGGGTGATAGTTATGTTGTTTGTGGAGGGGTGTGCAATCAACCCTCACCTTCAACTCATCTATGAACTTGTCACTAAAATCAACTTTGTTCCTTAACTCTTGGGGACTCAGAGAGATGAAGGTTCTTTATCTAGGTGAGCATCAGGTAAACATAGAGACTGTATTTATACATAGTGGTGCCACAAGGTGGGGGCCAGGGGATGTCTGGGCTACACGTTGGGGTCCTCTGGGATGGTTACACCCAGTGGGATCCAGATACCTCACAGGTTCAAGGCCTGCCTTTGATGAAGCTAGGCTTATTCCTACTCCCAGCCCCATCAGGGTTGCCCAACGTGGACCTGACCTTCCAAGCCATCAGGGCCCCAGATTGCCTTTCCAAAGTCAGAGGGAAGCTGTGATGTCTTCTCTAAGATTAGAGGCTCTGCTTTTGGAGGGAGGCACTATTTGTGCTCTGAAATTTCAGAGGAGGCCGGGAGCCACAACATTACTGGCACCCACTAGAATGGGTCTGTGTGGAAGCTGTCAGCAGGCTAGTGTTTAAGCCCACCTGGTTAGTTTGCTAAGGTGCTGGGTCTTTCCTGGGATGGGAGCCAAATCCACAGCTGATATCTGGGCTGTTCAGGGGCCTACCCTGCCTCACCTGTAAAGATAGGGAGGGTCTTTGGAGATTAGACTCCACCATGGGATGGTCAGCAGGTGAGCACTGGAGTGTTGGAGGGAAGCTACCTGCTACCAGTTACCAGAGACACTGTCAGAGTGTCAGGAGGTACGAAGTCAGGGCCCACTGAAGGGCATGGAGGGAAAGCAGGGTTGTGAGCTGCTGTGGGACTCTGTGGGAGGCAGATCCTGGAGGCCTAGGAGTGACAGGTGAAGGGAGAATATGCAGGGTCCTGACATGCAGACTTACACTTGCCCAGAGCCATCAGTGCTGCTGCCTGGTACACAACTCTTGATGCCACTCAAGGGCATTCCCGCCAGCTTTTCCACCACACAGCAACAGAAAGTAGAAAGCACTCTGTGCATGTAAAGCCCATGTAGGCTGCCAGGTCCCCAGAATCTGGCAAACTCAGGCTCTGCTGGAGTAAGCCACTTGGAAGTGGGAAGCCTTCCTGGGGAAACTCAGCCTTCAGGAGAGACTCTTAGATCCCTTGCTGTGAGCATGGCTGAACTAGAAGGAGAAAGAGGAGGCTGTGGCTGCCCTCGGCCAACAAGATGGGTCACCAGGGACTAGGGTTGTAGCTTCCAACCTGGGAGTAGGGACAGATGGAAGTGGGGCTCAGCCCCCTTGGGGAGAAAGACCCCTGACCAGCCTGGACCCAGGGTGGGGACGAGCATGTTGACTTCTACTCAGATGGCCACTTGGGTGAGTGCAGGGCCTCACCTGTGACCAACAGCCACAGTCACTACTTCAGGCTTTAATCACACATTTGAACCACTGCAGCCACTGCACCCTATGCCCCAGGTCACAGGTTGCTTAGGATTTTATGAAATGAAAATGCCTACCCTCCTCCTGTGGCCAGGGGGAGGATGGGCATTTTGGGGGAAGCTATGAGGACAAGCCCCTAGAAATTAAAGTCAGGGTAAGGGAGAGGAGCAGAAAGCTTATCCCTCTCCAGTCCTTGGCAGAATCTTTGCTGGGCACCCCAGAACCTTCATTGCATGGCCAAAGACCCCAGGGGGCGCTGATAATGGTGCAGCACCTGCCAGGGGAAGCTACTTTCTTGGGTGGAAGCCTGGGACTGAGGAAGAAAGCAAGCTGGAGCCTCCTCTTTGGCCCTCCTTCCAGATTTCCCTAGAAAATCCTATCGTAGCCAAGGGAGAGGCTCTAAGACCTACAATAGAGTTCTCAAGATCCCAAGCCCCTCTGCCTTCTGCTGGGGACTGAACCAAGCTCGTATGGGGTAGGGCCTAATGGGAAGGACTAACCTCCCCACTTATTTACAGGACCAGGCAGAACAAGCCCCAAGAGATACATCTGGAAGCCAGGAAGTGGGAGGCCAATTAGGAGGCCTGGGAACCACCCTAAATACTGCCTTTCATGTTCTCCTCAGCCAGTAACTTTTCAGTGCCTAAAAGTACTCCAGAAGAAATATAAAAGATATCTACCTCCTGTTCCCTGTTATCTACCTCCACCAAGTACCCTCCTGCCTGTAGACAGTGTCCAGTTAACAAAGTGCAAGCTTAGAGTGACCTGCCAGAAAAAGAGAGTTTCCAGAAGTACATCTAGGAGGTGGCAGGGGCTGGAAAGGCAGGGTTGCCTCATGAGAGGGAGAGAAAACACCCCTGCTGGCCTCTTATTGGAAGGAACCTGGGACTATGAAGCTGTTTTCTGTGGGGTATGTGCTGTAAAGCCCCTCTATCAAATCTTTGCTAAGGCTACATTGCTCACAGGAGCACCTATGGGGTGGCCTCACAGGGGAGGTGGGACAAACGTGGAAACAACACACAGAAGCAGTGGAGTATAGGAGTGGGAGAGCTGACAGTTTAGTCACACTTAAAAGAGCTAGATACTAACTTCTGAGCTATGTCAAACATCACCTCATTTCAGGTGCATATGGACACATTGCAGGCAGTGACAGGTTGAGAACCTTTACTGGAACTGCATGCCATTGTTAGTGGGCCTGGGAGGACCACACTTTAGGCTTGAAAGCCCCAGCCAAAGAGTGGAAGCAATTTGGATTGGCAAAAATACAGGTTCAAAAAGAAAATCCATGTCAACTCCAGCGCCCCAGGGTTCTGCTCTCTGAACAGTCCTATGGCCATGACACACAGGTTAGCAAGTACAGAAAGCCTGGCCCAGGGTGGAAGAGTGCCTCTGAGCCCCAGCCACACACAGAGTTCACAACAGGATGCACTGACCCAAGGCAGATCCTTCCAGGAAGAACATGCAGATGCCATTTTCCTTCAAAGTATTAGCACTATCACACTTGACTCCAAGCCTCCACATGGAAGGCCCTAGTGGGTTCCATTGGGTTCCAGGGCAGCATGCCCCCTCATGCCCTGTTCCACGAGCATTTGACAAGCGATAGGTAGTAGGTTAGTGGCTGTGGCCTCAGGCCTGCCAGTGTTTTAAACACTATACCTTGACCTTGAGATGCCTAGCCCTGTACAAACCCCTCCTCATGCCCAGGGTTTGTCCTTCCTTGCAGCAGCTGTCATGCTCTGAGCAATTTATGGAACTAATACCTCAACAGGTGAGTCCAGGGGTCAGGTGCCCATGACCAGCAGAGCCCTCTAGGTGCCTGCTTCCCAGTGCCTACTTTCCAGATTCACAGGGTGGGCAGGCAAGGCAGCTGGCTTGGTGCCCTCACAGGGAGAGATGCCCTCATTCTCAACAGCCCAGCGAAGGCCAAAGCAGCCCTGCCCCCTGCCCATAGACAGAGCCAGGAGAGCCCAGAGTCCTCACTCTGGCAGCCTGTGCCCAGGGTTTAGAGACAACTCTAGGCACCCACCTCACTGACCCACAACAAATGCCCCCCAAGCCAGCATCTGCTGGAGCCCCTTAGGGGCCAAGAGTTTCCAAATACATAAACTTGAGGGATTCCTTCCATAAGTCATGTGACTTGGGGGCTACTGGGGGAGGGATGGGATTAGGAGGGGCAAGGTCACAGAGTCTTAGTCCAGACACTTACCTTGACCTTCGCAAAGCTTCTTCATCAGGGTCTTGCACTGTGGGTAGAAAGCTGCTGGTCAGGAGGAGTAACAGGGAACATACAGAAGAAAAGCCACTAGAGCTCTGTGGGCACTGATTCCCCACCAGTGACTGCTCCCTAGCCTAAACTAAGAAGGAAAAGGCTGTGTGCTGGCAGAGGGCAGGAGGAAAAAGGGAATATGAGAGGAAATGGTGTAGGTGGGTGGGAGTGGTCCAAGGTGTGGCCTGTGAGGTCCTCTTATCCCAGCTCTAGGCAGTAATTTTTCCCAGAACACATGGCAAGCCTGCTGCTCACTATGTGGTCAGGGAGCTGAGCAGAACATTGATGCCATTTGCCTGCCCCATGGCCCCAAAGGGGCTCAGCAGCCACTATTTATCTATCAAGGCCAGCTCATCTTCAAAAGGTGGGAGGAGGGGCTTGACTCCCTGGCCTCTGTGGGACTGTGGAGTAGGGCCCAGAACCCTCATGGCCCCTCGGCATCTCTCCTTTTTGCCCACCCCTGCCCCACCCTGGAGCCCTCACTTACTGTATTCTGTCCCTGTCATCTGCGCCAGGATGCGGAAAGAGCGAGACTGAAGGTTGGAGGAGCGGCGGGCCCACTCATCAGCCTCATCTTCTGGCTTGTTCTGGTTCTTAATCACAGCCTGATACACAGGAGAGGCGCTGTCTACAGCAAGGTCTTTAACAGGAAGGCTCCTGCAATGCAGAAAGAGGCTGTGGGTGACAGCTAGGCTAGCACCCTGCTCCCAACCCCTTATACTCCCCCTACATTGTATCCCCTGGCATCCCTTTCACCCATGGTGGCCCCTACTTATCTGAACCCACCATTCCCTTTACCCACTGCCACCTGAGAGCCTGGGACAAGGGGTCGGCTGGGTCCTCAGTGCTCAGAGAGGCCACGATTAGACAGTGCTTCCTCTCACGGTGGGTCAGGAGGCTCAGATCCCTCCAGCCAACACCCCTCCCCATGCTTGCTGAAGACACTGATATGAAGACATAACCCACCCCAGGTGCTGGATCTCCTTTAAGGAGAGAGGAGGCAGAACACATCTTCTTGGAACAATTTCTACCTCCCTGAGCAGGCCCTGAATTTGAGGCTATGTGAGGACAGGCAATTCAAGACCCAAAGTCTCCCTCAGGGTTGATCCACTGTTCTCCTCACACCTTTGGATCCAAACAGGAAGTCACCAAAGCTAAGATAGCCATAGGAGAGGACTGAAGGCTACCTCTCAGCTACAAACAGGCAAGTGAGGGCTAGGGGGTGAGAAACACAGCAACAAGGCCATGTGACCAGTGTATCACCTGCAGACAGAGGGGTTCTGGCTTGGGGGAGCTGGGAGAGGAGCTGCAGGAGGGTCACTAGTCTTCTGCCCAAGCCTATTGAAGGAGACCTGGTGACCTTCCCTTAGACTCCCAGGGTCTGGCACATGGTAGGTGCTCAAAACTTAGTTGAATAAACAAATCCTATATCAGAGCCAGAAGGGCCCCCAGAGCTACTTGGGTTCAGTGCCTTCCAGCCTGGACCAGACTGCAGGGCAGGATATATCAAAAGCATTATGGATGCCCACTCACCGTGGCCAGTCAGGGCTAGAGGACACAGGATGCTCAGCCTACCCTGTCATGGACTCAGGTGGAGCTCACAGTAATAAGAGCCTGCTTCCCAAGCCAGTGGCCTAGCTCAGGCACTTGCAAATGCTGAAACTGAGATCCAGAGAGACCAGAAGACTAGCTCTAGGTGATAGCATATTGGGCCCCCAATAGAGTTAGAACCCAGACTTTCTACCTCCCATCCCAGTGTCCTTTCCATCAGACCCCTTGCAGGGACAAGGGCTCAGAAAGGCCACTTCTGCCCAGTGGGCCTATACAGCACAGATGCTCTATGCTTAGAAACAGCCCAGCTCAGACACTTGCCCTGTCCAGCATCTCCTGCCTGCCTCTATGGCTGCCTCTACCTGCACCCACGAGGGCCAGCTAGCCAGGAGGGGGCCCTCCCCAGTTCCCATGTCTTCTACCCTCTCTGCAAGGAGCTATCAAGCACTGGTCTAATCCCTCAGGATTGGTGCCCTGTGTCTAGCTCAGGGTAAAGATAGGTGACAAAAGGTAACTAAGATGGCATGGAGCTGCCCCTACTTCCCTGATGCTGTGCCCTGGCCTGAGAGCTACAGATAGTTAGCAGCCTGTGGTTGGGGTCCAGTGGGGAGGACCAGTGGATCCCTCTCGGGTCCTGGCAGGGAGGAGCCCAGGGCTGACCAGGAGTAGAGGAGTGGGTGGGGGTCTCACTAGAGAAGGCCATTTCAAGCTCACAGAGGTGTTCCAAAGGCTCCCAAAGCAGAGGCTGGGCCTATAGTCTTTGGGTGAGGTGAACAACAGGAAGGCATAATACAGTCAGGACTCCCTAGTCTGCTAGGAGCGAGTGTGGACTGTGCCATGGGTGAGGGAAGGTGTAGACCCAAGCCCAGACCCTGTCTGTAAGCCTGCCTACATCAAGCTTTGTGGTCCAGAAAGCAGATGGAAGGTATTTGCTGCCATTCCCCTGGAACACACCCTTAATGTGTACTCCTGTCCTTCTAAAACTCCAGGGTTCTAGAAAGCTGCCCAGAGTGAGACCCTTGGGCTTTACATAGTTGGCTCATCTCCTACCACACTGTATGAAGATCAGAGACTGGTGTTGCTGTAAGAGACTGGGAGACCAATGAAGGAACTACTGTGCCTTTTTAAGACTCTGGGGCTCAGGGAAAGAGTGGAGCAAACCCTGAAGTCTGGGACCCTGAGTCTGAAGCTATTCTGGGAAGCCTCTCACAGCATGGTCTTCTTGCCACCAAAAATACTCCAAAGTCACTACAGATCAAGGTCGCCGTGGGGCATTTACTCCACTCACACTGCCCCCAAATCTGACTCATCTCTCACCTCCCTTGGGTAGTCTTGCAAGCACTGGCTCCTTTAGATCCATGTTTCATGAGGGTTCTGGGGAGTGACCCCTAAAAGACCCTCTTAACACCCTCTCCCCTAAATAATGGCCCAGTGTGGATACTGACATTCAGGTCTATGCTGATTCAGTGCAGACAGAAAAGGCTGGGGTGAACCCCCTCAAAGCATGGCAGAGAGAACACAGAGACACACCCAGCCTTGGTGGCCAGCATGAGTGTTGTTACTGTTACCTATGTCCATAGTGACATTATTTGGGGCAAACCCCAAAAGACAAGCCTATACAGGCTGCAGCGTGTGGCATCTGGCTATGAGGTACGTATGAGGAAGAACACCAGACAGAGGCACTGTCCTCTGGCACATCCCACCAAACCCACACACCATCCCACAACCAGACAGACGATGATGGAACAGACTCTGTGGGGTCTACTTATGCCAGTGGTGATGCCCTGCTAAGCAGAGGACAGACAGTGAGTGCACATCCATCAAGGGATGACAGGGACAGCACACACGCAAGGGAGCAGGGTTAGGATCAGAAATGAGTTATGGGGGTGGGGTGGATAAAGAATGAAGAGCAACACAAAGAAAACTTTCAGTGAAGAAGGAACCATGGAAATTAACAGCAGAAATGAAGCGCTTTATGGCAGAGAGAGGCAGCTCTTACCCACAGTCACCACGGCAGCACTAGCCCAGCAGGACTGAGTTATAAGGAACAGAAAAGCATGTTGCTTCCCAGGCACACAAGGGAAGAGAAAGGGAGGGGGTAGGAGGGACCTGGACAGGTCTTTCTAACAGACTAGATAAGATCAATGGTACATCATGTTTAAAAAAAATTGTGGGTTTCCTAGTGTAAAACCAAATAATAGCATTCATTCCCAAGGTGCAAAAAATAGAAAGTCCTTGTGAAGAGTAGTTCTTCCATTATCTTCCACTGAACTTCCCTTTGGTGACTGTTACCACTTTTAGGAGCACACCAAGGACACACTTGCACATTCTGTGGCAAACAAATGTTAGCAGGAAATCCCTGTTATCTCGTTGGCTTAGCCAGGCAGTTTTGTTTTCTGGGTACACATGAGATAATGGTTGTGTTTTTAAACTTGCATGGTCATATTTTCTGCTTTGAAGGATGGAATAAAATCAACACTGTCTGGAGTTCTGCCTGAGCCTGGTGAGTCTGAGACCCACAGCTCCAGGGCAAGTAACCTCTGTCCCCTGGTGGCCCAAAGGAGGTACTGCGGGCCTAAGAAGAGGGCACCCCTGGGAACAGGAGAGCCCCCAAGTCTGCACAACCTTCCTTTGGCCTCTGGAGTCTCCCCCTTTTAACCTCACTTACATCATGGCCACAGGGGCTGGGTTCTGGAAAGGTCAAACACCCCTGGACTTTCTGGGACTTTTTAACCCCTTTATTCCTCTTACAACATCCTTTTTTCTTAGCTTCAGAAAAAAAAAGTACAGCATCATTTAAAGATTTCTTGCCTTGAGTTGCTGGGGCTACTGACTCAGGGATAAGATATTGCCCAAAGAGATAATCAGTCAGTTCTGAAAGTCAACACTGATGTTATTCCCAAGTAGAAAACAGTCAGAGACCATGTGTGTGTGTGTGTGTGGGGGGGGGGGGGCGCAGCGGAGAGACAAGAGAAAGACACACAGAGATACACAAAAAATACAGAGTGAGTGAGATAGAGGCACACACACACAGATACAGAGAGAAAGAGAAACTATGAGAGACAGAAAGACAAAAAGAGGAAGAGGTCCCCATTAATGTTTGCACTATTAGCAGTTTGATCCATAAGTAATTTTCAGCCAACTCTTTCCCTATTTAGTCCTCAAGTTCCCCAACCATTGATAACAGAAAAATTCCAGGAAGCAAGGATGTCTGAGGTCCCATTGACCTGAGGTCGTTCTTCCCTGGGCAAACAGGAGGCAGTGCCCAGGCTCCGCAGTGGGGAAACTGCCAACAGCACCCTGATGGTTAGTCCAAAGGCCCTTTCCTATACAAGAAACCCTGTCACAGATTTGAATTGCTGTCATCTTTGGAAGAATGCAGCAACTCCCCCCCCCACACACACAAAGAAAGGCTTAGTTATGAGAAGACTGGGACATCCGGAATTCGACACTGGTTAACAGGAATCCAGAGGTCTCTTTCTAAACCAGCCCCCTTTCTAAACCAGGGAAACTGCAGAGGCTATAACAAGCACTTGGAGGCATCACCATAGTCTGTCTACATTTCTCCACCCCTTTCCTAAAGCCAACCACGAGATTAATTCTGAAGAGAGATGTCACATTCTGGAAGTCCTGGCCAGAGGCTGTGCCCAAGGCGAGGGAGGAGAGCTGGTCCTGATGCCTCGAGTCTCTTACGGTGCCCCGCAGCCTGGTGCCCGCAGCCCCGTGCGGATGAAGCCCCAGCCGTGGCTGAGCTGGTGAGCAGCCAGCCACCATGGAGGAGGGGCGGCGCTTACCCACTGAAGTCACTGCCCTGGGCCTGGGCCTGCCCGGCGATGGCATCCATGATGGCGTCCTGGGAGTACATGCTGATGGGGGTGTTGTACTGCGCATGGATGATGGTGGCCTTGCCACCCAGCCCTTTCACCTCGATGGGTTTGTGTGTGGACAGGGCCGAGTCCTTCAGGACGTTGGGGTTGAAGCGTTCCTGGTAGTCGGCACTGGGGAAGGGAAGCAGGGGGAGCAGGAGGAAGGTGGAAGGAGAAAAGGGCCAACAGGTGGCGTTACATGGGAGGGCTCAGCGAGGGCTGGTGGTGGAGGGTGTCAAGAGAGATTTCCCGAAGTCCGATCCCACAAAGTTGGCCCGAGTCCCCCAACTGTATAGGTGGGCTGGGTCTGGTCTGGAAAATCCTTGGCACCCTCCCCAAAGCCCTCTGTAGGAGGTGTTTCTTGCCCATCGGGGCTTTCCCAGACCCTGGAGGCCTCCTGGCTCAGCCTGAGCCAAGGCCCAGGGTCAGCAGGGGGCGCCAGGCATTGAATGCTCTCTCAACACGCCAGCAGGGAAGCAGAGAGGAAAAGGGGTTGAGGGTGGGGGTTAGGAAGTAGGGGACAGGAGCTGGGCCAGCGTATCAAGAAGCAGCAGCCCAAGCAGAGTTCAGGACGCACAAAAGGTGTAAAACAGCTCCACTAGGCGACCATGGAGATTCTGAGCTTGGATCTTCTGTGGAGGGCCGCATTCTGCTGGCCACTCCCATGGCGGCTGGGGGTTCTGCTCCTCCAGATGCTTCAGTGCACATGCTTCTTCCAACTTGCTGTGTGGCCACCAGTCTCAACCCATCAGGGCTTCCCGTCCAACGGGGAGGTGTGCTTTCCAGGCAAAGGCATGGTCAGGGGCAGCCCTTTGGAGGGGTCCCACCAGGACAGAGATATCTTCAGGCTCACAAAGAACCCAGTGTCAGTGAGGCACTCCACCCGCCACCCCCCAGAGCTAGCGGCAGCAGGAAATTGAGAACTGAATTTCTCAATTCACAGGGGTATAAGACGGAGCCCTAGCACCCTTCCCCACCACCTTCATTCCATACTCACAGCTTCACACACATGCAGGCTCACTCAGGGACAAATGCACCCCCTCTCACTCATGCACACGCGTACGCATGCTGACACAGGCACACACTATCCAGACAGACAGACACATGCTAGGATATGCACACAAGGGCACACACATGCTTTCCTTCGATACTAACTTGGCTGGAGAGTTGGCTACCACCTGGGGAGGAGAGAAAGAGCAAAGAAGACAGGGCTATCAGAATGAGGCTCCTACCAGGGTGTTTGAGCTCTGGGACCATACTCACAATGGCCATTGTGGAGGCAGAGCCAGCCCAGACTGGCTCTGGGTGAGGAGGGTGAAGCAGAGTAAGGAGGGGGAAAGCTCAGAGTTG
>PVKM010042696.1:0-12734 GCA_004027735.1 Carollia perspicillata
AAGAGTTGGGAACTTGGGTCTTGAAACTCGAGGATTCATTCTAGTGCTGTTCCTGCCTTCATCTGAGCAGTCGGATGGGTTATGATTCATTGTCATGTTATTTCAGCCACTGTTTCCCAGGGTGCCCAGGAGCAAGGAAGGCCTGAGAGCACAAAGCAGACAGAAAAAACTGGACCAAGGAGAAAGGGAAACGCCCAGGGCAGGGCCTTGCTGAGTTGTAGGCAGGTGTGAGTCACTCCAGTCTGTCTTGACAGCCACACCTTTTGTGGAGTTCTGAATGCAAGGTGGAGCATTTGCCTACACCAAGCTCCCTGATCAGGTCAGAACACGTTTCCTGAAAGATCTTTGTCATTAAAAGTAATGGAATCAAAATAGGCTGATCTCTCTTGAAATGTCATTTCTTTTCCATTTCCTAAATGCTTACAGAAAACCCCGAAAATGCAGAAGAGAAGAAGAAGCGTACTTTGACATCCAGGAGGCTGGGGCTTAGAGGGAGGGGAGGTAGTTTATATTCATTTCTGCCCTCCCAGCCAACCTAACCACATTAGGAAGACGCCAAGCTGAATGCAGAGGAATTTTTCCATTATATGTGTGTGATCCTGCAACTACTATTGAATTATGAAGGAAAAATCTAGAAGAGCAAGACCTGGCATATAACTAAACTGTCCTTCCAGTCACACCCCATATCCATTAGGATGGCTACTATCACCCTCCCCAAAAAGAACACTCAAAAAAAAAAAAAAACCTGCCCTGGCTGGTGTAGCTCAGTGGATTGAGCATGGGCCTGTGAACCAAAGGATCACGGTTCGATTCCCAGTCAGGGCACATGTCTGGGTTGCAGGCCAGTTCCCAGTAGGGAACACATGAGAGGCAACCACACATTGATGTTTCTCTCCCACTCTTTCTCCTTCCCGTCCCCTCTCTCTAAATAAATAAAATATTAAAAAAAAGAATCTCAAGTAATTAAAAAAAAAACAAACCTAAAAATAATTGTTGGTGAGGATGTGGAGAAACCAGAACCCTGGTGCACTGCTGGTAGGAATGTAAAATGGTTCAGCCACAGTGGAAAACAGTATGGAGATTTCTCAAAAAATTAAACATGAAACTACCATATGACCCAGCAATTCCACTGCTGGGTATATACCCCAAAGAATTGAAAGCAGAATTGCAAAGAGATATTTAAATTCCCATGTTTACAGCAGCATTAATCACAGTAGCCAACGGTGGAAACAACCTAGGTGTCCACTGATGAATGGATAAACAATATATGTGCTATAAACCTACAATTGAATATTATTTGACCTTCAAAAGGAAGAAACTTCTGACATGTGTTACAATGTGAATGAACCTTAAAGACATTATGCTAACTGAAATAAACCAGTCACAAAAATAAATACTATATGATTCCACTTATATGAAATACCCAGAGTGATCAAATTCATAGAGACACAAAGTAAAATGGTGGTTGTCAGGGGGTGGAGATGGGAAGTTAGTGTTTAATGAACACAGACTTTCAGTTCGAGAAGGTGGAAAATGTTCTTAAGATGGGGGGTGGTGATGGTTATACAACAATGTGAATGTACTCGATACCTCACAACTGTACATTTAACAATGGTTAAAATGGTCAATAGGTTGGGCATTGTTTCACAAAGTGGAATGTTGCTGGTTCAATTCCCGATTGGGGCACATGCCTGTGATGCGGGTTTGATCTCCTGTCAGGTCATGTGCAAGAGGCAACCAATTAATGCTTCTCTCTCATATCAGTGGTTCTCTCTCTTTCTCCCTCCTAACCTTCTCTCTAAAAATAAATAAATAAAATCTTTAAAAATGGTAAATTTTATGTGAGGTGTATTTTACTACAATTTAAAAAATCTATACATACAAACAACCTTGGAGACAAACTGCTGGGGTTTGAATCCCTGTTCCACAGCTTGTTAGAAATATGAGCTTACACTTCCAGTCAAGATGGAGGCATTAGTAAACACAGCTCACCTCCTCGCATAACCACATCAAAGTTACAACTAAAATATAGAACAATCATCACACAGAACCATCAGGAAGTGAGTTGCATGGAAGTCTGACAACTACGGAGTTAAAGAAACTACATCCATCTGTACTGGTAGAAGGCGTGGAGATGCAGAACAGGCTGGTCCCACATCCACATGTGGTGGGTAAAAATTTGGGGGGATATCTTTAGAGCGAGGAGTCCCAACTCCACACTAGGCCCCCAGCATAGGTTCTGGTGCCAGGAAGATAAGTTCCCATAACTTCTGACTGCAAAAACCAGTGGGGATTGAGTTGGTGGAAGAAACTCTGGAGTCTCAAGCAGTTCCCCTTAAAGAACTCGCACACAGACTTACTCAGACTCATTCCCTCTGAGCTCTAGCACTGGGGTAGCAGCTTAAAAGGCACCAGTAGTATACAGGGAGGAACTGAAGTGTCTAGTATCAAAATGGGAGCTGGGGCACAGCTCTCTCCCAGACAGAAATGTGGGCAGAGGCCATCATCCCTTTTCTGAGCCCTCCCCTCACAGAACCACAGAGTCATAGAGGCACAGAGCAGGCAGGTGTGTGCCACATCTGAGACTCTATCAACCTGGCTAACACTGTTTGTCTTGCCCTTGAATCTCCATCCACCCAACTTAGGGGCCCATCCAAACTGTTAACTGTGACTTTTCCATATGAAGGGGGCTGGTCTTGGCTCATGCTTCACAACTTCCTAAATCCTCTCCATCAAGCAACAGCCAGCCTCAGAGAGCCCCCAGCCCCTGTACCTCTTGCTAAGTGGTCCCAGGCCCGGCACTGGTAGCAGCCAGAAAAGATTCACAGCTTGGCTTTGCCTGAGAATCTCTAAGCCCCTAGGACAAGTAGCAGCCATGTCAAATTGCTTTATAGCTCAGGCAGGGTGAACCTGTGGGCAGAACACAGGTCGGGGCTGACCTTGGCCTGAACCACCCAGGAAATTCCAGTGCCTGAGCACCTAGTGGACAGCTACAGACCATGTTGGAGTACCATCACACTGCCCCTGCACAGCTGATCTTCCATGGATTGCAGACATTGGTGGTCATTGGACACAGCCAATCACTGCAGCTGACTGACTGGCCTGGCTAAATCCCTCCCATTGACCTGCCACAGGAATCAAGTTTCAACCACAAGAGTACAGTGTCCTCAGCCCCCACAAAGAGTGCACCTTAAGTATCCAGCTTGATAAGGGAGGCTCTGCCACTGTACCTCACAGGACACCTACCAAGACAGGGAGTTGTCATAGCAGCTCTACCTAATACACAGGGAGGCTGCCAAAATGAGACAAAGAAACATGGCCCAAATGAAAGAACAGATCAAAACCCCAGAAAAAGAGCTAAACAAAATGGAGATAAGCAAACTATCGGATGCAGAGTTCAAAACTCTGGTTATGAGGATGCTTAAGGAACTTAGTGAGGAATTCAGCAGCATAAAAAAGATCCAGTCGGAAATGAAGGATACACTATTTGAAATAAAGAACAATTTACAGGGAAACAACAGTAGAATGGATGAAGCCAAGAATCAAATCAATGATTTGGAATGTAGGGAATCAAAAAACAACCAATCAGAACCAGAAGAAGAAAAGAGAATTAAAAAAAAAACCAAGGAGTCTCTGAGACAACTTTAAGAGGTCCAACACTGACATCATAGGGGTGCCAGAAGGAGAAGAGAAAGAGCAAGAAATTGGAAATCTATTTGAAAAATAATGAAAGAAGATTTCCTTAATTTGGCGAAGGGAATAGACATGCAAGTCCAGGAAGGGCAGAGAGTCCCAAACAAGATGAATGCAAAAAGGCCCATCATAATTAAAATGTCAAAGGTTAAAGATAAAGAAAAAAATCTTAAAAGCAACAAGAGAAAGGAAGTTAGCTATGGAAGTACATGGGAATTCCCATAAGACTGTCAGCTGATTTCTCAAAAGAAACTTTGCAGGCTAGAAGGGATTGGCAAGAAATATTCAAAGTCATTAAAAGAAGGGACCTACAGCCAAAACTGCTCTACCCAGCAAAGCTATCATTTAGAATTAAAAGGCAGATAAAGAGCTTCCCAGACAAGAAATAAACTAAAGAAATGCATCCTCACCAAACCATTATTATATGAGATGTTAAAGGGACTTGAGAAAAAGATAAAAACTGTGAATAAAATGGCAATAAATACATGTCTATCAACAATTGAATCTAAAAAACAAACTAAGCAATTAAAAAGAACAGAGACAGCATCATGGATATGGAGAGCATTTTGATGGTTGCCAGATGGGAAGGGGTTGTAGGGGAATGGGTGAAGAGGTGAGGGGATTAAGAATCATAAATAGGTAGTTACAGAACAGCCAAGGGGATGTAAAGTACAGTGTAGGAAATGAGTAGCCAAAGAACTTACACACATGATCCATGAAGATGAACAATGGTGTGGGGGTTGCCTGAGGGTTGTGCAGTGCTGGGTGGAGGGGGACAAAGGGAACAATTGGGACAACGGTAAGAGCATAATCAGTAAAGTATAATTAAAAAACTATGAGCTTAGTCAAATTTCTTGACCCGCCTGGGCATTCGCCATGTGTAAAATGGGGGTGATAAGGATGCACACCTCTTGGGGCTGCTGTAAGGTTAAATGCAGCGCCGCAGTATGGCACTTGGCCCAGTGTTCGGCACATACTAAGTGCTCAATAATGGTAGTGCTTGCTGTGGGTGAGTCCTCAGGTGTCATGGTGGAAGATCAGCTAGCAGCTGGCATGGGCAGTCTTGTTTTACATGATCCAGAAAAAGAAACTAATTTTTCACCACACATACTTACATCCATAAAATACATGCACCTTTAAGACCCCCACACACACGGAGTAAAGACAAGCTGTTATCTCGAGTCTGCATATTTATTTCATGTATTCTAAAGTCATGTTTTCGCTGATATATCAGTTTCGCTTTGCCCTTAGGCAAGTTGCATCTAAGGCAGAGATGTTCTATGTTTCTTAACACCATAAAAAATTAGACATTTTTGTTCTATGAGGAACTGAGGGAATAATGTCTGAGGTGTTATGATGCTCTTCACATAGCTTCACAGGAGGCCAGCAAGAGTCAAGCCAAGTCTGTGATTAAGGCAGCGACCATGGCAGAGCAGACCTCTGTCCCCCAGCCCCGAGCATCGAACTCACAGACCCTCTAGGCCAGCTCTGTGCCCAGCTGCAGCAGGCAGCATGCCGCCTTCCGGAAAGGTTGTGGGATGAAGGCTCATGAAGGCAAGGACAAGGAGAAGAGCAATTAAATAGTACTAGGGAAATCTAACAGGTGGACTTGAAATCTTTGAGTCCATATTTAGGGATGAAATATGGCAAAATATGAAGTTGTAGTATCACCATTCCAATGAATATTTTCAGAACAGCAGTTCTCGGTTGGTGGGGATGTTGCCCCTGTACTCCCCACCTTCAAGGGATATGTAGCAATGTATAAGACATTTTTGGTGTCACAACTCAAAGGGCGGGGGGGGGGCGCTACGTACTACTGGCATCCAGTTGGAATAGGCTGGGATGCTGTTAAACATCCTACAACATACAGAGCAGCCTCCACAGCAAAGAATTACCTGGCTTAACATGCCAGTAGTGCCGAGGTTGAGAAACCCTGCTCTAGAACTACCAGAAGGGCTTAAAAGAAATTATTCCCCAGCTGAGAGATGCATGAAAGAAGACAGCTACCAGGATGGGATGGTTGTGGAGGAGGCTGAAAGAAAAAGGATGCTTTTGGTATATTATTTAGCATTTAACTTTCTTACCTTTACAGCCTCTCTCTCTCTCTCTCTCTCTCTCTCTCTCTCTCTCTCTCTCTCTTTCTCTCTCTCTCTCTCTCTCACACACACACACACACACACTCACACACAGTGACCAGAGGCTACATCTATTACATTTGTCTTCTCTTTGCAATTGAGATATTAAAAGAAAATGAAAAACTGGGTTTGGTTAGGGGAGAAACATTATAAACTATCAAAGCGGACTCATTTAGATTGTGGCTGTATTCGTCAGAACTTGTTTTTTATCTTGCTCAACATTCAGAAGGAATTTGTTCAAACATGAAATCCTGTAAACCTCACAGTGGATTACACCTGGGAAAGTGCTTTATGGGCCACAGATTAAAGTGTGAAAAAGGTGGGAAAAGATGTACTGAAGCATCCAGGAGAACTGTGACAGAATCCTAAACCACAGCATCCTCTGCTCCCGAAACACCGTCCACAACAGAACCATCAGCAGAGTAGTTACAGCAGGTTCTGTGTCTGATGGGCTGGGCTGCAAACTGCCTTCAGGAGACAAGCTGGGGGACCAAGTTTCAGACCTTCTTTGTGTGTTATGTTCTCATCCAGAAAAACAGGGGTAACAATAGAATGTACCTCATAGGGTTGCTAGGTAGATGAACTGAAATAACCAATACAGGTGAACAGTCAGCACAGTGCTGGGGGCACTGCCAGCCCTCTGGGATGTTAGCTGCTCCAGTGAGGATGGAAAAGTGGGCCACGGGTATGTTAATAAAGGTGAAAGAACAGAATATATTGCCTTTTAAATATAATCAGGTTGTTTTAAGACTAGACAAAAGGTACTTAATTTTCTTTTCCTCCACTCCAGAAACCACCAGCCATAACTATACTAACACCAAAGAATGCTTACAAAATTAGAAATTGGGTTGGTGAAGAAAGATAATTATTTACTGTGAAAGTAAGTTTAAGAACAGAATTTGCATTTATGCAAATCATGTGTTCAGTAAATGTGTATTGACAAATGAAGCTACCAGGTATTTTTTGGAAGATGAGAAGCAATACAATTTTAAGGAAAGGTTGAGTAGGAAAGAGGAGAGAAGTCTCTATAGAGGTACGGCACTGGGCTCACAAAGGAGTTCTGGAGAGCTCCAGCAAGGGCACTCGCAGTGGTGTTCATCCCTGGCTGCACGCAGGAGGCATTTGTAAAAATTCTAGTTCCCAGCCCCACCCAGACTGATTCGGTCAGGACCCTGGGTGCTGGAGCCCAGATGCCTGTGAATTTAGAATCCCCATATCCATGTGTCTATATGTCCCCCATGGATACGGGGATATGTAAATGTGGATTCCAATGTGCAGCCAATTTTGAGAGACAATACACTAGACTACTGCTTCTTAAACTTAAAAGTCATAGGAATTGCTTGGGGATCTTATTAGAACTCGAATTCTGACTCAGTAGGTATGTATAAGGGGAGGGAGCAAAGGGAAGAAACAGGTGGCCAAGATATTGTATTTAAATTTTTTATTTGTTGATTAGAGAGAGAGAGAGAGAGAGAAATATTTATTGTTTTTCCATTTATGCACTCATTGGTTGATTCTTGCATGTGCCCTGACTGGGGATCAAACCCACAACCTTGGTGTATTAGGATGACACACCAACTGAGCTACTCAGCCAGAGTGATGCTGCATTTCTAATAAATTCCCAGGAAATGGCAAGTCTGCAATTTGGGGGTCTCATACGGAGCCATAAGTCTTATATGCTTTGAGAATAGTTCCATATAAATAAACATATGATATCCTTATAAAGTGCTACTGTTGTTCTTTGGGTGGAAACTCACTTATTCAACAAATGTATAATAACCTGCTGTAGCTACATGCTTTGAAGGGAAATAAAGATGAATAAGTCTATCTCTTCCCTCTAGTTGTTTACAATTCAATTTATAGCAGATGGCATTTAAATTAGGCAGCAAACAAAATTTCCTGACTGTAAGGTTTTCTGATGGTAGTGCAATGGGGTGGATATTGAAAGGTACCGAAGGGGTACTGAGGGTGTGTTCTGGGAGAGTACACTAAGAAAAAGGGTTTTGTTTCAGAAAAGTACTGAATGAAGACTATCTGTGTTAAGCAACAGGAGAGGCTGGAAAATTCAGGGAAGAAATAGAGGAAATGGACAGAAAAAGGAGGAGGAGCACCAGGGTTTTTAAAAAGGAGTCTGTAGATGGTGGTGAAGATATGGAGGTTTCTTAGGAGAAGAATCTTCTTGTCGAAGGTGAGAGGATCTCACTGCTGGGTATGAGGTTTTATTGGGGAGCTCCTACCGGCCCATTTATTCATTGGGGTTAGCAGGTAAACCAAACACATAACTCGACACTGGAATTTCTCTAAAAGCTTCGCCCTCATAACATTTGCATCTACTGACTTTCAAACCATGAATTATTTGCATCTGATTTATATATGTTGAGGTCAACTTTGTCAAGTGTCAGCATCTAGGGATGTTAGATCACAAATCTTTCTAAGCATTTTCTCGTCACATCTCCATGAAGTTCATGTTATCAATCAATGGTGGCAATCCAGTATGAAGAGTATCTAATTCATTCCTAAATTGTCAGGGTTGGCAACAGGTAGAGAAACTCCCTGGTTATTGGGAACTTCATCTTCATCGGTCACCTGTCTGACAAGTCTGCTGAGCCTGGCAAGCACACCGCCAGGATTGCAAAACCCCCAATTGCTTATGAAAGCACAAATGGACCTGCTGAATTTTCAAACTGCAGGACAAACCTGCTCCTCCTCACTTACGTGCCAACAGGTTTAGAAGCACCTCTGACAATCACTCCCCAAACTTGAGCACAATTAAATGTTTTAAAAGGGGTTGTATTCTTTTTTTACTAAAAAGAAATACCTGCAACTGATTTAAAAAATCTAGGAAACATAGAACACAAGAAAATAAAAGCCACCATAGTCCCACTATCCAAAGATAAGCCCTGTTAATATTTCCGTAAATTTCCTCCTAGCCATGTTTGTTATAAATCTGTGGGATTACACAGCGTAGACAGCGCTGCTATCCTGCTTGTTAACTTAGTGTTGTTGTTAAATAATATTTAAAGGAGAATTATTTTTCTTTTTTTAGTCTACTCATATCCATCCAGGAAAATAGCTCTTCTGCGGTAGGGATTCACATTATAACACCCACCTGTGTTTACCTCCTGGGCACAGCATTTTGGAAGAGAGTTTTCTTGCTCTCCTCGGGCTTGTGCTGAGATTGCGACTTGACTCAGTAAAGAGTGATTCTGTCTGTGGTAGGAATTAATTATGGTAGGTAGAACTTGCTTTAGAAATATTTTTTGGGATCAAGGTTATCTCAGGCTTAGGATAGCAGCCTTCACTGCCTAAGAGGGCCACCAGTGCACTTGTAAAACAATCTGCACACTGTCCTAATATTTGCTTTGCTGACGCTGTACTCTACCTTCAGGACATATTTTCATATTAAATACTCATTGTTTCTTACACTCGCCCTTTTCTCCTCACCTGTCCATTAACATTGATTCTCATTAGGCAATTCAACCAACAAGCGTTTATCGAACTGTGGCAGCACTGGAATCTTAAGAATGGCCATGATCATGGCCCTGAAAATTTTCTCTGGGAGATGACTCTGATTAGATGAATGGTTTCGGGAGCCCATGAGAGATGGTTCTCATTTCCTGGCTACAATCCAGTCCTCTGGGAAGCTTTTGTGCTGAGGCTGCACCTCAGACCAGGTGAATCAGCATCTCTGAAAGTGGAACTCAGGCAGGTAGTTTTTAAAGCTCCCCCAAGTGATTCTGATGTGCACCCAGGGTGGAGAACCTGTGCCAGAGCGAAGTGATTTTTGATCTAATTGGCTGTGTGTTGGAATCACCCGGGGAGATTTTTTAAAAATCAAAATGCCTGGGCCCCATCCCAGAACAAATGAGTCAGAATCTCTGAAAAGGGAGTCTGACAACTGTATTTTTTCAAAGCTCTTTCAGATGAACTACCCCACAGCAAGTGTTAAGAATCATTGCTACAGGCAATCTCAAGGATAAAAATCTAGATTTGAACCCATTCTGGCTATTTGGCATTGCAAGCTATGCATGCCTGTAGGATGATGGGTTACTTCTGGGAGGCCACCTGAGGCATTGGATACAGCCGTAGCTGGGAAGTTATGAAAGGACCTGACGGCATGGTTCAAGTCTTGATTTACCATTGCAATGTTTGCTCTGCGACGTAAGACAAGTCACATAGCTTCTCTAGCTGGGCAGCCCCTGTCCACCTACCTACAATCTCTGCTGTGCCTAGTATTTTCAGAATCTCTTTCTTCGTTAATTGATGTTTTACTGGTTTTTATTTGATAATTAGTACATAAACATGATGATCAATTTGCATATAGTTCTTAACGCAAGTAATGAAAATATAAAATGCTATGTAATTATAGTTCTTTTCCAAACAGTTATTCTGTTGATTTTTCTAGCTTAAAATTTGGAGAACAATTGTTCTTAAAAAGGCTGTCAAAGGACTTTGAGGGCGTTATGCCAAATGAAGTAGGTCAGAGAGAGAAAGACAAATATTGTATGCTCTCACTGACATGTGGAAGCTAAGAAAGCTGAACTCAGAGAAACAGAGTAGAATGGTGGTTGCCAGGGACTAGGGATAGGGGATGTGGGGAGGGGTCGGGCAAAGGGTACAAACTTCCAGATATAAAGTGAGTAAGTTCTAGGGATCTAATGTACAGTACGGTCACTCTCGTTAGCAATACTTTATCATATACTTGAAAGCTGCTAAGAGAGTAGATCTTAAATATCCTCACCACATACACATAAAAGTAATTATGTGAGGGGTTAGGGAGCTGGTGAAAACGGTGCAGGGACTAAGAAGTACAAATTGGCAGTTACGGAGTAGTCATGAGGATGTAAAGTACAGCATAGGGAATACAGTCAATAATATTTTAATAACTATATATAGTGCCAGGTAGGCACTAGAATTATTGGGGGGATCACTTTGTAAATTATATAAGTGTGGAGCCATTATGCTGTACACCTGAAACTAAGATAAAATAATACTGAATGTCAACTATTAATTGAGAAATTAAAAAAGATAATTCTGCGAGTGATGGGGGTGTTAACTAACCCTACAGGGTCATTGTTTTCCAATATATACATGTATTAAATTGCCATATACACCTTTAACTTCATAATGTTGTATGTCAAGTATATTTTAAGAAAGCTGGAAAAATAAGAGTCTTTCAAATACCATTATCCTGTAACACTGGAAATCTGCTGGGTCTAAAGTTGCGTACATTCATGACTTAATATCATATACCCTATATGCTCAACACTTTTCTTTTTCTTTCTAACTTAATCTTTATTGTATTTTTTACATTATCTTTTAGTTCTCCTATACCGCCCTTCCCCCAGCAATCACCACACGGTTGCCCATGTACATGAGCCCTTTTTCCTCTTTGCTCCGTCCCTCCACCCCGTAACCTCCCCACCCCCCACCCTAGCTGTCGTCCTGCTCTCCATCTACGCGTCTGTCCTCATTCTCTTCGTCAGTTCAGTTTGTTCATGAGATTCCACCTACGAGTGACGTCGTGTGGTATTTGTTTTTCTCTGACTGGCTTATTGCACTTTTCATTCTTTTCACAGCACATAACAAAGTTATTAGGAAAAGCGGAGCTGGGTCCCAAGATGGTGCCCACCATGAAGACGGCAGCTACAGAACATGTCAATGTACTTTTGAAGATCAACTAAAGGCAAATTTGCATGGAATACCAGCAGAATCGCAGAGCTGGAGGAAGAAATAGACATAAAAAAGAAACAACTCCATAACTTAGAAGTTGCTTGCAAGATCATCATGCTTCCAGATGACAACTGCTTAACAATACCTTACTAAATTGATGTTTTCATATGCCATTCTCAAGAAGAAACACAAGAAATGTTCAAAGAAGCAATGAAAAGTTTTCAAGAAAAAATTGGTGACCTGAGAATCCAGAAGTGGGGTCGATTCAGGGAGTATTAGCAGATTAGGGAGTTTAGTTATGTGCAAAATTTGGGAGCAACAAAAACCTTAAAGCTGATGAAAGTTAAACATTTTATAATACTTAAAAATTTTGTTTAGTTAACTTAAATATTGTTTAAATGATAATTTCCTTTCTTCAAGTGATATGGAAAATGAAACTTTCTTTTTTAAAAAATGTTTATTTAATGGAAATTTGCCTATTTTCACATTTTGCTTATTAATTTTATTCATTTTTTACAGTATTCATCTACATGTTTTGTGTAAAAATGGTAGCAAGAGTTGGGGTTTTATGTCATGTTATTAAACTCAGTTAAGCAATATTTTCTGTGCCTATGTTATCATTTAGAATATCTGTTGCAATTTTTATCAGAAAATTTAACTGGGGTCATGCTGTGAATATGTGTCTGTTTCAGTTGCTATTTAGAGATGGTGAAATGACTCCAGAAAGATCAAATCCTACATCCATCGGCTTTACTCACTTCACACCCCAAACTGTCACGTTAAAACTGTGTATATATTTTATTTAAATACATGCAGTTTATTATATCTGAACATAATATACTTTACGTATCTCTTACATATATATCCGTGTCATAGATCTTGGGAAAAGAACCAGTGAATGCTGAGACTTGTTGAGCTTCATACAGACACAGAGCAGAACAGAAGAATATTCTGGGAACCAAGAGATGTGTCAAAGAAATGTTTAGAGTTTTTTGAAATTATGTTTTAGACTTTATTTTAGCGACTTGTAATTAATTGGGATTTCTATTGATAATGATGTAGAAGTTAAGCAGCTATTTAGTAATAAGGCTTTTTTCTTAAATAAAAGGGTCATTTATTCCCTGACCACCCCACCCCTCCACCCTTAGAAAAAAGAGAGAGGAAAAGCAGGGCTACTGCAAACAAAGATGTCACAGAGAGCACCTAATTCTGTCAGGGGAAGCCAAGATCAAG
>PVKM010042697.1:0-12740 GCA_004027735.1 Carollia perspicillata
TTTTTTTTTTTGCAGTGACTATTAAAAGTAGGTTATACTGAGCCAGTGTAAGTTACTAACAAATGAAATGTTAATCAAACTGCCTCTTCAAATGAAGAAGAGACTCTTTCCCTTCCCCCACATCCTGAGATGTCCAGGGAGAGAGGAGGATCAGACATCAGTTGCTTGGCTGTGTCATTTTACAGTAACGTTGTCTCATTTCTGCCCCACCCCAGGGACCAAAGGAAGATGGAGGCCTTTAAGAGCTGGGAAAGACCATTCTCTCAGCCCAAGTCATGAGTGTTACACAGTGTAATATGCTTTCAATGGAGCATTTGTCTCGTTTGTTGGTGACAGCCATCACTTCCCAATGAAGCGCTATTTGTCTCCACAGTCACTAGCTGGGTCCTCCAGCTCTGCACTGCTCAGTCATGTTCTCATAGGAGGGCACAGAGTCTTCGAACGTCTAGACATAGTGACACTCGTCCCGAAGGAGAAGTGTGTGAATCAGCTGTGTCCATGGGGCCATGAGCCCTTTTAGCTTATTTATGAGCCAGAATGTTCACCAAGTACATTCAGGTCTTGGCTAAAATCTGGCACTTCTCTGTGCATCAGACCGTGAGTTCTAAGTTCACTTGCTGCCTCTACCCACAGCTTCTTCAGGGGGGAAGCCTCTCCTGAGCTGAGTAGCCTTGTTCCACCAGCAGCTGAGGCTGAGGGTTCCAGGGTGGCTCCCAGTCTGTTAGGAGAGGGGATACTCTGAAGACTCTGGAAAAAAAACAATAGTATAAATATAAAGTGAAATAATATGTAATTTTATACATATAAAATATACATGAACAGTATATGTACATATGCAAAATCCATAATTTAAAAGCATAAAGATGACTATCGTTTCATGAACCATTGGGGGTCCAGGAGCAGAAAAGGAAACAGAGTGGGTAGCATAGGGTTTCAGAAACCAGAGTCACGTTGCAGTGGTTAACTTTCTGCTCTGCCACTTACCAGGCATCAGACCTTAACCTCTCTGTGCCTCAGTTTCCTGATCTCTGAAGAGGAGATATCCATAGTGTCTACCTCCAAGTTCATCACTAGAATTAAGCGAGACAATATATGTAAAGTGTTCATGACAGCACCTGGCACGTAAAAAATGATCAATACACGGTAACCATTAGCACTCATTTTGTCTGCGTGTGGTTGGGATCCTGTGGTGGGAAGGAAAAGGGAGCCTCTCTGCTTTTCTCAGGCAATGAGGGGATCTTCTAGGACAACACAGGGAAACAGGGACAGTGAGTATTGGATAGCGTCCTTAACCATGTTGCTGCTCTCCCCCGGTTTGTGTGGGGTTTGCAGGCACCCCCATGGTGTATATTAGTAAGGCTCCACAGCCTGCTGTTGGTAGTGCTGCTGTCACTGACTTCTGTGTGCCAGCTATAAAATTAGTTCCATGGATTTTAATCTAATGCATGGTTTGTTAAAGACACTGCTGTTTGCTGTAGTCATTTGCAGAGGAAGCTTCTCTAGAATTTATAGCACAGGGATCAAATCAGCTCCTAAACCACCCTGTGGCCAGAGAGTAGGCTACTCATCAATTTCCCTCTTCTTCCGGTAAAATGTTCCTCTTCTTCCTGTAGCTTATCCGAGAAGGAATGTCAAAGGAGGCCCTGTGTTTGTTAGGACACTTGGGGTTGTAACAGCAAACCCAACTCAGAGATTTAAACAATAAAGGCAATTAATGGGCTAGTGTAACAAAAAACGCCCGGGGTTGGCTGATCCAGTGACTCAGTGTGGGAAGAGAACTCAGTGTCTTTCTGCCTCTGGGCCCTGGCATCTGCAATGTCCCCTTCATCCTAAGGCAGACCGTCATCATGGTTCTGGGATGACCACCACCAGCTGCCTCAGGCCCGTGCTTTCCTCCACAGCCAGGAGGAAACGGACAGCGTGTTCCAGCATTTCAAGCAAGGGTAAAACTCACCAAGACTCCACATACTTAGGGCTGTGCTTAACCCCTTGAACTAATGATTGCAGCTAATAGCCAAGGGCTGTCCCTGGTGGTGGAGAAGGGTCAGCCACTTCTGAAGCTCAGAGCTATGTGAAGAAACTAATACATGAATAATATTAGAAAGGAGGAAAGGAAAGTAATATATGGATAACCGTGAAAGGAGGAAGGAAAGGATGGATACAGGTAGATAGCAACAATTATCCATTATAGTCACGATGTGGTTTGTAAATTGCGGGAGGGCGTGCATCTGGAGGTTCTCTGGCCTTAGCTATGTGTTCCCAAAGACGAAGTGACAGCTGTCAAGTGGAACACATTAAGGAGGACTTCCATCCCAACTATGGGCACTCACAGGTATCCAGGAATGTCCAGCTCCCCCAGAGACTGCTACCTGAAGAACAGAGCACACTCTGGGGACAGGGTTTGTTATTAAGCCTTCAGCAGCAAGAGCTCATTCACACCCCACCCACCACCACCATTATGATCACTCAGTTACTCTCCTCTGCTTCTCACCTCATTTTATTGGCAACAAATCATTTCATACTTTTTGGTCTTCCATACGCTTGTTCTGCTGCCTTATAGCTTGTAAACCAAGATTCCAGCTTCCTTGTGACCCTGTTACCTCGTGACCACTTCCTGTGTGTCTTTTCAGATTCTACTCCACCTAGTAATTGCTCAATTCTGCCAGTTTGAGGGATGTTTTAGGGTGCCACGCGGTGAGACAATCCTGTGGCTGGGCTTTGAAAACTGACAAAGATTTGGAGGGAAAGAAGAAAGTCATGATATTTCTTGGCTAGAAAAAGACAACATGAAGATATTTCTGGGGCAGGAAGAAGAATGATTCTCCAGAGCAAGAGAGCATGCTAGAGATGATCGAGAGATCACGCAAGTTGCCAAGCTGGAGTGGCACTGATTACAGGAGGTTTGGAAATAAGGATCCGCTGAATGAAGGTTTTTGAGCAAAGCACTCATCTGGCCTCTTCATTATTTCTACAGCCACATCAGCTTTATTTGAACCCTTATCTTGCTTTTACCCAATGGCCAGATATCTCTGGTTCCTAATTCCTCTCCATGTGTTCTAACACGCCAGGTGTGGGGGAACACTGTCAGGGTAGTGATGAGAAGTGAGGAGCAACACTCACCTATGAGGCGCAACACTCACCTATGAGGCACACCTTTTGCCATTGTCCCGTGGTTAAGTTATACCAGCAGTTCTCACACCTGTCAGACTCAATGTTTGTTTTTTAAAGAAGGACTTCTGTAACTCTTCTTTACTATCTTGAAATAAAATTCATCTATACTCTGATGGATCTACGTACCTAATTGTATGGGATGAACTGTATCCCCTCAAATTCATGTCATGAAGTCCTCACCCCATTACCTTAGAATATGTCTGTATTTGGAGGCAGAGGTAATTAAGTTAAAAATGAGGTCATATGAATGGGTGCTGAGTCACTGTGACTGGTCCTCACAAGAAGAGGATGTGTGGCCGCAAACACACAGGGAGAGAAGACAATGTGAAGACACAGGGAGAAGACAGCCATCTATAAGCCAAGAAGAGAGGCCTGGAACAGATTTGTCCTTCACAGCCCTCATAAATAGCAACCCTGTGGACACCTTGATCTCAGACTTCCAGCTTCCCTTACTGTGAGAAAATAAATCTCTGTTGTTAAAGCCTCCCAGGCCGTGGTAATGGCAGTCCTAAAAAAACAGGAATGATAAATAATGATTTTGCTGTGATGTAAAACAGAAATAAACAGAATGCAATTTACAATGGGATATGCATTTCCACATTTTAAAGGCTTGAGTACTACTGTTCCAAAAGACAGCATTTACACTAATACTGTGCATGCAACCAGCCATAAATCATGATGGAGTGACAGCACAAACGCAGGCTGAAACAGATGGCTTGCCGTATTGGACACTCAAATACAAAATCTTGAGTGGCATTACCGTTGGCATACCATTTTCTGAAAGAGTGAAAAACTCTTGGTGAAGTGCCAACCAAAACAAAGAACAATCTTCCTTCAATTTCAATGGTAGTTATAGTCCTGGAAAATTCAAGAACTACGTTGTATTTATTTGTAACACAGAAACAGGTGCTAGGCAAAGATAATTATAAATGCATTTTTAACTATCACATGAATGTCTGTGGAACATTTGAAAGTCACAGCCAATTCCTCGTTTCTCTGTGCATGCTGCAGGATGTCAGATGTTTAGCGTCCCTGGCCCACATCCATGTCAATCATCATGACGATCAAAAAATGTACCCTGAGTTCCAAAATATTCCCTGCGTGTTCCCTAAAGGGGAATACCAGTTTTGTGTAGAAACAGTGAGATACAAGAAAAATAAAAGATGCGATTTCTGGGATTTTGTGGGGGTTTGGTCCTCCTTCACCCCCACTCCCTGCCAGAACCATTAGAGGCAGAGAACTGGGGACTTGGTGACATGAGATCACACAGCAGGCAGGTCAAGCAAGTGGTATGCATCTTCTGAACAGGCATTGTTGAAAGCCAATCTCGACATTGGCCTTAAGCCTCATTCGGGTGGGTAAAAGGCTTCTTTGTTTGCTTAGACTTAAGAGGCCTCAGGTACTTGAAGCTTGGTAGAGTCTAGCAGCTGTGGGCCTGCCTTTCTCCATGTGTGTTTTTGTTTGTATTTGGGGTTTGCAAATGGTTAGGAGTGCTGCTGTGACTGCAGAAGCAGCAGCAGCCAGAGCACAGCCCCAGAGAAGCATCTTGACAAATCCTGCTGTTCATTTCCCTGCCCCTGTTCCTGGACTATTGACCATTCATTGTTGGAGAAAATCACATGAACCAAGAAAATCACATGAATCAAGAAGTTGGTTCCACCAGAAAGCTATGATTTCTAACCATAACTGGGCCCAAAGGGGTGCACCCAATCCCTCATTTCACTCAGCCTGTCACCCAGGCAAGTTTCTGACTTACTCTCAGCCTTTCTGTTCTCTCGTCAGGCACTCAAATTCCACCCTTGTTGTCATGTTCTGTAGAAGACTTTCGTACATTTTACTGAGACAACCAACATCATTGTCCTGAAGGACTTCCCTCCTTTTCATCTCAAAATTTCTTTTCCTCTTGCACAAGAGGTAGCAAAGTCCACTTTGCTGCCCATTGTCTGAACTGCCTGTTTCTCCCCTCTCCAAGGAAGCATGCTTCATTGATTAAAGATCTTCATATTTCCCCTTTCAACTGCCTCCTCCTCTCACCTTTGCCTGAAGATACACTAAATTAGTCAGAACCCTTTGGTCACAAGCAGCAGAATCCAACTTCAGTGCACTTTAGGCAGAGAAAGGGGACTTTATTCTAAGGAATCAAGGATATCTCAGAAACCTAATGGTAGGAGTGCCATGGTCTCAGGAAAGGACTTGAACTTGAACTGCAAAGCCACTAGCACTCTTTCTCCCCTCCTTTTCTGCTTCTCTTGGTTTGCTTCATTTTTCTCTTTCTTGTACACTCGCTCCTTGTGGCTTCATCCACAAGGTAGAATCCCAGTTCCAGGAGAGAGAACCTTACTTGCCTAGCTCAGACCAGGTCCAGGCCCCTGGCAAGTCCAGCTTAAATGGCTTAACAGGGACTGGAGTTACCCTCCTGCCTGAACTAAGTAAATACACAAAATAGAGAAGCAATGGGTTTTGAATAATGGATATTTGAGAGTATCCAGGCTACAGCACAAGATGAAGAAACCCAAGAGGAGCCCAATGGACTCCCTGAGTTGAGGAGACAGAGCTGGTGTCCAGTAGCTAGATACAGCAGGACAGACCACCAGAGAGAAGAGAGCTGGGGAGAAGGGGGTGTGGGGGGAGTTTCATTGCATCTTCAGCTGAGTAGTGATCAGTACATTTCTGTCAAGAAACCACTGGAATCCAGGAAAAGAGCCACCTAAAAGGAGCAGAGGGAACACTCCTTGGAGCTCTCACAGGGCCTGAACTAGTTTGTTTCCACCAGTCAGAATGGTGAGTCTTGTCATTCACAAGGTATCCAGTGGAATTCTCAGAAGGGTATCTACCACCTCAGTTGTGGCAAAACATTTAGTCCTCAAGTTTGCTCGGGTCCTGCCTAACAGAGCTTACATGAAAACCTAAAAGAATCCAACTGTTTCCAAGTATCTTAACTGCCTCTCAGAACAAAATTTAAGATTATTTACTGGAACACAAAAATACCCAGTACCCAAAGTAAAACCCATGATTCTGGCATCCAATCAACCTACCTGCCAAGGGAAGGAAGCAGAAAGTGAAGAGGAAGAAACACTGCTAAATCTTTCCCAGAAATTCTCTGAAGGTTGTAGCGTGGCCTCCTCTCCCATTATAAAGCTGTTATTGTTTTTTTTACGCACACACCGAAGTATTGTTTGACTTATTACAACGAGTCTCTATGGCTACTGTTATTTAAAAAAAAACACCTTTGTGAGCAAAAGAATTATGAAAAAGAGAAAACCAAAAAAGCGGAGAAAAGAAGTTTCTGCAGCGCTTTAAAACGGACGGAGTTCTGTTTCTCCCCATTGCCTTCCCCGCCTGCCTCTGCATCTCTCTTTCTTAACTGAATTTCTTACCTTTCCTTCTCTTCCCAAGCTGCTTAATTGAAAACAGAATGTGTGGCTCGTTTCCGGAGAAAATTTATTTCTTTTCTGTTTTTTAAACTGGCAGATTTTAACGTTTCACGTGTACTTCTTAACACCCCCTGGCTGGCAGGCAGTTCAGCGCCTTTTGTTCTGCCCACTCCCCCCTCGTTGGGGTAACAGGCCGGTGGTGGGTGAGGGCTCCCCCTGCCCTGCTCCATTTGCCTGGAACCCAGCTGCCCTGTCCTTAAGCAAAACAGAATTGCGACTTGGGCTCATTTGCCCACATGGCAGACGTGTCCTACACCTCCACTTTTTCCTCGGCTGAAACCTTTCTGGCGTGGAGTGGGAGCAGGTTGTGGCTGAAGTGAGGGGAGTGGAGGGGTGTCAGGAGAGCGCGAAGCCAGCAGACCAAAAAAGCGGGACAAGAGGCACAGGGCTGGTGACCCGCCGATGAAAGGACCAACCACTCAGGAGTGAGAGGGAGAAGCGCGAGTAAGGCGACCAGATAACAGGCGGACGCGGGAGGAGAGAGAGCAGAGGAGACGCGCGAAGGCCAACTCCCGCAGCCAGACCCCAGATCGGAAGAGGGGAGACCGTGAGGACGGGGTCGGTGCGTGCGGGTCCCGGGGGGCGCGTGCGGTCGGAGGACAGATCCCGGGCCTGGTGTGGCCCGGCCCGCAGCCGGCTGGGATGGGCGAGGCGAGCCGGGTGTGCTCGGGCTACTACAGCCTCAACCACAGCTTCGTGGAGCCCTTCCAGTGCCCCCGGCGCGGCGAGGCGGCCGCCCTCCTCTACTGCTGCGGCTTCGCGGACCTCAAGTACTGCTGCAGCGAGCCGGGCAGCTACTTTCCCTACAAGCACAGCTACATGTGGAGCCTCAGGTGGGCAGGGCAGGCGGCTGGTGGGCCGGGGTCGTGGGAGGCGGCGGGCACGTGTACTACAGACAGCTGGAGGGGGAAAGTCGCCAGCGTCCCACGACCTGCTCTGGTCAGGTCTCTCCCGAAGGACGCGGAACTATCGAGGGCGAGCGGGGCTCTGCAGAGAAAACCCGCCCGCTAGGAGATAGATGCCCAGGGAGCCGGGACTCCTCAGGCAGGGTCGGGCCACTGGCACTATTGAGTGTGAATTCTCTCGGGACCCCAGGCGAGGCGCGCGGGAGGAGCGCGGGCTCTGCGCCTAGGGCGCACTCGGCCCGCCCCTGCTGGGCAGGCTCAGTTCCCCGGCAGCCCCGCCTCAGTGGGTTGCTCGTCACTCTCTCTAGGGACCAGTCCCAGGCAGGTGACTCAGCTGGCAGAGACAGAATACGCAGATAACTTAAGGAGGTTTTAATTTTCTTTTTGCTTTGATTGGGCATTTGGTGCATTTGAATTGAAGGGGCTTCCTATGAGACCCATTGTAAGGCTTTAGCCGAGGATCTGAGTATTTTAAGCCTCTTTGGAGGTGGTAAGGAATTGACTGTATTCTTTAAAATATGAAAAAGTTAGTGGGTTGCGTGTGTGTGCACGTGTGCGTGTGCCAGACAGCCAGCCAGCAAGCAAGTGGGCTTTATAATGCCCTTTCCAAATGATCTTACACTGACCCCAAACCGAAATGGAGACACAAAGAGACACAGAGAGGCATACACGTAGATTGAGGCGCTAGTATTATGAGCTCTGTAGAACCCTTCTAGGACACCCTCTTTCTAAACAGGGTGACCATAGCTGAGTGAAGAGATTTTCTCAGGTGGGATCTTTCTTGCTTCTTTTTCCTGTAATGGGAATTTTACTTATCCCAACTAGTATTTAAGCAGGTATTTTTCATTATGAAGTGCTTTTCCCCCCCTTACACTGCAAAGGTTTGCAAACTTTGAACTTGATTTTTTTTTCCTTTTGCCTAGAGAATGAATGGGGTGTCAGGATTCCAGGGAAGAACTTACACCTACTTTCTATCTTAAATTGTTTCTTTCAAATGAGTGAGGGAGGGACGGGGAGGTGGAGGAGACAGAGCTCGCACTGCTAAGAGGAAGAATACAGGGTGGGGCAAATTAGGTTCACAGCTCAGGAATGGAGCTAGAAGGGACGCCCTCACCGCGGCTGCAGCAGCTTTCAAAGGAGCCGGGGCAGCCCCTTCACAAAAGGATTGATGGCATTTGTGGTGGAACTTACCCTCTTCACCAAGATTATCTGAGTGTCTGGGATTCCACAGAATGGACACATGTTCTAGAAGATATTACCCTGTTTTTCAAAGCTGTAGCTGGTGAGAGCCCAGGGCATAATATTAGTCCGTGTATCTTCTCACAGACATGTACTGAAATATTTTGTTTGCATTCTATGTTCCAGTGCCTATTGGTTACCTGGTATTCACAGTGTCCAACTTTGTGTCTGTGTCTAAGCATTTGGAACTTGTGTAAAAAGTGTGTCCCATTACTGCCGTACCTTTACTAACTTCCTTTACAAAACAGAAGTAGAACTGCAAGTATATCTTTACCACAGGTTAGGCAGAGTTCATGTATGTGTTTCAATAGTTTAATAAGTAATCTCAATCTACCATAAAAAGAAAAGCTGTAGTTGGTAAAAGATTATCTGATGAAGTAATATCTTAACAATGGAATCAGTTGAAGTCATTTCATCAAGAAGTGACCATGAAATGCTTGAAAAGTCGGAACAATGAAACGAAGCAGGCCCTGTTGGAAGAAACAGCTGATATTTCCTCTGCACAGCTAAGGGTTTCCATGGACAGTTAAAGCTTGTGCTTTCCAGAGACAAGATTGCTCCATTGCAAATGCTACCTTTAAACCTTCATCTAGATGCAAAGGAAAATGGGGAAGCCAAACCCTATTTTCTTGAAATGAGTAAAAAAGAGATGTAGAATCTAAAAAATTCCTTGGAAGGAGCTAATAAGGTCATCCTGCAGTTGAAATCACTGGAAACGAGGAATACCAAGATGATCGGTTTCCACTGCTACATCTGATAAGACAGAGTGGATACTGTGTGTTCAGAAAAGCCAAGATATACTATTATGCTGAGCTGAGAAAGCAGCAGTGTTGAGATTATACAGATAAAAATTTATCAACTTCTATAAAGAACAGGAAATTACATGGTTGACAGGAAACACATACAAAAATTAAAGATAAATAGCTATAATAGCAGTTTAGATTTTCATAAGCTGTTTCATTTATGAAATATTTGAGAACTCGTTATCAGTGCAGAGTTTGACTGCAAACTAAAAATAGGCTCTAAAGTAATGTAAACATACAAAGCACAAATAAACTGGAATCTTGCTTTAAAAAGCATGCAAACAGCAAAGATGTGTATTATGGTTATATATGAGTGATTTGTGATTTAAAAAAATAACTTACAGGATGTACAAGCTGCCTATATAACTCAGGAGATTCCATACCTTTCTCATATTTCAAAGGGAAGATTAAAATGTAAAATTTCTTAGAGAAAGAAGCTCTTCAGAAACGAACAAGAAAAAAGCTGAATCTGTGTGAATAATTTTGAGTCTATGAATTCCAGAAACTAAAGTCTTGTACTGGAACACAGGATAAAATGCAGCAGCACTGCTACTTTTGTATTTCTGGGTCTGACTGGGAGAGTGTGTGCTGACGAAAGAATCCATGCCATTGCACAGTATGCATATCACCATCGGACACCAGGCGAGACCCTGTAAGTGCCTGTGTTTGTTATAAACTCTTAACATTGAGTTGAACAGTTTTGGATGTTAACTTTATTGGCACACAGATCATTTTTAATTTCAGCTGAGTTTAAAGATAAACATTCTGAACAAATAAAAATACAATTTTATTTTGTTTTTAAAAGTATGTTTACAGGTGTAGGTAAAACAGAGTTTATTCTGGTGTTATTATTTATTAATTGTTGTATTATTTTCCATACGAACAACTATAAACCTACTTGTGCCCCACCCTCCATCGTCCCTCCCAGTCTCCTAGGATGGTCCAGAATTTGGCACACATGCCAAGGATACAGCCAATGACTTTAAATGTTATTCCCTGAAGCAGTAAAAATAAATGTTTTATGTATTGCAAGCTTCCAAAAAAATCTCAAAAGGAGTGCCCACTTACCAATGAGTTTAACTAACAAATTGTATTGTGTCAGAGTGGGGAAAAAATCTCAAAAAATAATGACAGCTTATTCTTATTATTTGGAGAAGCAATCTATATTGTACTGGCATATTACTTGGCCTTCTGGAAGATAATATGGGAAGCCAGCTCTGAGCCTTTGGGGGTGTTAATAATGACAGCAGCACCTTCAACAGAGACTGGTGACTTGTAAGTCAAACTCAATTGTTTGAATTAAATCCTCAAAGTGCCTGGGATTCTCATATTCCTGACTCACTGCAACGTGACAAGCAGCAGAGGCTAAAACTCCTCCTAAGATTTGTGAGGGCACAAAAGAATGAACAAGCTAGCTGGGGTCTTGGTTCAGCACTGAGAAAAAGGACAGTGCTCTTCAGTTCCTGGGAAGTACAAAAATCTTCACAACTGTCTGCACCAGCAGGTGCTGTTAAAACTGGAGATCTTGTTAGTTATTAAGCTCTGAGGACACACCGGGGAGGTAAAAAATTTAGAGCTTTATTTCCCTCATATTCTTTTCTCTCACCCCTAATTTAAAGCAGTCCAACTGCAAAAAAACAATCCAGAAGTCACTGGTATTTGTTGTGAGGTTCTGCAGCTGCTGGAGAACAGCAGAGGTAAGGAGGTTGCTCAGTAGGAGAATCAGTCGCTCTGTTCACATAATGACAGCCTCAGATCCCCTCTCAGGGATGGCCACACAGCGCCGTGATGAAAGAGTGATTCTTCCTTTTCCGTGTCTGGCCACTCCCATCTTTTCTTCTCTTATGGATCCCCAACCTTTGAGGTTTCCCTTTGGTAGCCTTCTTCAGGGCCTAGGAAAATAATGACTATTGCCCAGGGTGATGCTTGAGTTCAGTAAATATTTGTTGAAATTAATGTTTTAGGAGACTCCTAGAGCTCCATCTTTACCTAGAGGGTCACATGCACAAAGCGATGTTTCTATGAAGTGGAACTCTGACCCTGAAAGAGTTTGTCAAGATTGTGAAGAACCTCCTTTTAAAACAGAAAGCAAACACAGCCTGCTGTTTTTGTTTTCCCTTCAAATCATGTGGACTGGCTTTTCAAATGTGCACATCAGAAGCCTGCAATATGTATGGTGAATTTAATTAACTTGACAATTTTACTTCTAAATGGACTAAATTGTGTTTTTACTTTGAAGATTAAAAAAAAAATAATTGGGTTCTCATTTCAGGAATCTTTCCAGATGTCTGGCCTCCTAGCTGCCTTGTGCAGTGGATAATATTAATGAAGTGGGTTACGTTGCCATGTGCCCGTGGGGAGGCCTAACCCTCCCTGATCTATACAGACTACGAAAGTCAGCTTCGGTGCAAAAGGCAAGAAAGAGGAGTTGCCAAAGCTGGGAGTCCACCCCTGGGTGCACACCAAGTGAAGGCGCACTCCAATTTAAATATATAACTATCTATATGCTGACTCTAGCCACAGAATGACCCCGTCTTTGCTTGTGTGCAGGGCGAGGGGAACGGAGCCGACGCGATAAACCAAGCACACAAATCTCTGGAAGTCCGATTCCGTACCTGTGGCTCAAGAGGCTGCCTCTCAGTTGCAGAAGTGCTTTACCTCCCAAAACAAGGATGAGTTGGATGAGCTTAGCCCCTTACTTTTAATCCTGTTCTCCTGACTCCTGAAGCAGTGCCGCACCTAGCAGCACGGCTCACACTCTCCCTTCCCTCCCTCTTGGTACATGCCGAACTTGGCCAGGCCCTAATGTCTGGGAAAGAGCAGAAGCCTACAGGGAAGCCAGGAAGATAATGAAGGGAAAGATCATTACTTTTCAGTATGATGACTTTTCAATTATAAGAGGACCAATCGCCAGTAAATTATTATTTACTTCCATCTATGGAAGTTTTACTACAAGCTAAGCACTCTATAAACACTTTTCCTAAGTGTGTACGACACTATAGGAAAGTCAACAGAAGTATCTGCCCTTGGGCAGCTAAAAATCTAACTATAGATACATACACACCCACAAGTACACATGGTTCATGAAAGTACGTATATTTGCATTAGTCTTTCAAAATAATTCTTTTTTCAAGCTCCATGTAAACTATGTTAGTTCTCAAATGATTAGCCATACAGACAACTATATC
>PVKM010042698.1:0-12722 GCA_004027735.1 Carollia perspicillata
AAGACAGGAAACAGACACAGAGAACAGAGAACTGGGCAGTGTTCGTCCACATCAGCCTTGAGCTCGTGACCCCTGTTTCTGCAAGTTAAAGGTGAAGGCAGGGCTGTACTCTGGGGAGAAGAAGACGACAACGCGACAATGACAACAATGACAATGGCCGCGGCACGGCAGGGGTATTGTTTCTGTCCTAGGCACCACGTCAAGTGCTTCACACGAGTGTTCTTGTTTATTCCTCGTCACAGCCCCCTGCAGTTACTGCTGTCTTTCCCATTGCCATCCCCGGGGGACGGGGCACCGAGAGTCAAGCCGCGTGGCCACGATCACACAGCCGTTGAGGGGTTTCTCCTAGATTCGAAGCGCGGCTGCGTAAGTCCGCAGCTGGACGCTCGCCGCTAGACTGGACTCTGGTTCCCGAGGGCTGCCCATCCAGATTCTTACAGGCACTGAGCTGACTCTTCGGGTCAGTGAAACTGGCCAGGTAGGGCCTGTGAGCTGGTGAGCAAACGCCCTGTGTCAGTAGAGTGTCCCCTCCCCTCAAGGACTGTCAGGTCACCGGGAGCCCCGTGGAGCTCCAAGGCTGCCCTACAGAGCAGACGATGGGAGGAGAGACATTTTATCTCCACGGTGAAACATTAGTGCCCGATGAAAAAGAAGTATTTCTATCTGGAGGAAGACAGGATGGGGTGAGTACTCTGTTCATGGAGAATAAAGAATTACCTAGAAAACCTGCTCTGTTTCACAGCTAAACAAATGGAAATTCATAGTGCTTTTCACCCTCGGTTTCAAACGAGACACAGATGTTTGAGATTAAGCAACTTAATATCCCCAGAGACGATGAGATTTATCAAGGTTCTAGCTGGTATCCTTTGGTTGTATAAATAATGAGCCTTCCTCAGGTCTCAGTTTTTTACTCTGTGAAATGGAACAAATATCATTGGATTGCTTTGCTTGAAGATGACTATACACTTTAAAAAGACAAACAAAAAGAAATGGTACGTTTACACATAGAAAATTTGTAGCGGAAGAAAAAGTACCGTATATTACGTCCTTATGGCGAAACGACTGATGCTAGCATTGTCTCTTTGATTTGATCTTTAAAAGCACCGGCAACAATGTTTCTATCCGAGTATTAGAACCGAGACTTTGTTTCATTGATGTTTTCTAAAGTGTAAGATTAATGAATGCTTATTGTAACATGCTCAGAGCAGTCAATTAGGGTATGAAGTAGGGTTTCTCGGTCTTGGCCCTGTAACTCTCTAGACAGGATAATTCCTCTGTGTGGGGCTCCCCTATGCACCGGAAACTATTTAGCAGTGCCGCTGGCATCCAGACATTGTCAAAAATGTATCTAGACATTGCCAAAAGCACCTCGAGGGGCAAAGCTACACCTGTTGAGGGCCACAGTATACGATACAAAGTGTAACTGAACATGCCTCCCCCGGGCAGGGGATGGCTTCCCAGAGGTAGCCACTGTTATCAGTTTGGTTTATATATTCTCAGCAATTTCTGTGGATGGTCCAATGTATACACACTCACCTTTACCCCCATATGGACACAGAGGTTGAAATCCACACCCCACCCCCAAACTGGGAATATGCTATCCTTTGGCTTTTTTGTTTTCATTTAAACTATATCTTCTCTACCTGTCCACCTGTCTCCATTCAGAGCTTCTGCATACTCTTAAATATCAACACTATAGCCCGTTGGATTCCTGTCCTCTCATTTATCTAACCGACCGTTCACTGATGAGGGTTTAGGTATTCCCAGCTTTCCCTCCTAGAAGCAATGCTGCATGGAATATTTTTACACTTACATACTTGCACAGTTCTTTTCTACCAGCATTTCTAGTGGCACTGTTGGGTCAAAACGTATGCAACTATACCACTGACTGATTTCTACAAATTTTCCAATATACGCTTTAGCCTCCTTGGTAGTCTTGGAAGCGGAGAGGTCCAGTTTCTCTTCCCTTCTGAACTTCCGTAACAGCACAGCCGGTAACGGCCTGGGGACACGTCAGCAGTTTCGAAGCTGGGCCACTCTGCCTTTAAGTGAAGGAAACGTAGGCTCGGGTCCTCCCTCGGCCACATATTCTGGGGGCTTCACTCGACAAAGTGTCTGTGTCTCACTTTCCTCATCAGCAAGAATAATGACAGTAGAGCCTCCTTCAAAGCATTGTTACTGGAATTTAATTGAGATTATATACACGCCGAGCACAACCGCAATTCATTATTGTTGTTGATAATAAAAAGCGAGGGGGGAGGAGGTGCAGAAGGGTGCCCACGGTCTAACAATTAAAGAACACTGTGTTGCCAGATGATTTAGCGACCGCTACAAAGATGAACTTCAGGGGAGCATGATAGAAGGGAAAATATTTTTCCTCACCAAGGAGATCGTAATTAATGTTTGAGTCACTGGGTGCTTATGAATCCAGAAGAGAGATAAATACCTCTATTTATATACATACACACGGAGGATATGAATAAACATGCTTTGGAAACACGCCCCCACACGTTTATGTAAGAGAATGCCGGGAGCATATGGATTTTCCCTGCACGTGAGCTGCAGGAGAGACGTACGTCCTTCCCGGGTGATTTCCGAGCCCGCCTCTCCGCGCTGGCCGGCAGTGAGCCACCGTCGTCGCAGCACCTTCGAACCTGACTTCTGACTTCACCCACAGTGAAGACACCGAAATAGTGGTTGGTACACGCCAGGAGGGCTGCGCGGGGGCCGTGGGTTCCCGAGACCATCGTGACCCCGTGTTAACTAACACTCTTCCTCCGTAAGCAGGTCTAAGGAGACCCTTGAGCTTGGCCTGGGAGAGAGAGACAGGTTCCTATTCAGATGCTGCCCTGGCCACGTACTAGCTATGCAGTTTTGATTGACTTAACACTTCTGGGCCTTGCCGTCTTCTTCTTCAGTGGGATGGTAACTAAGCCACAGGTTCCCTGAGGGTGAACGAAGACAGTGAGCGAGAGTTGGCAACTGTTGGTTTTGCCCACCCAGCATCTGCTCATTGGACTTCCATCTTCCTAGAGAAAGCACCCCCTTTCTGGTGCTGGTCCTCCAGGGACCCCAAGGGAACGCTTTCCATGGACGAACTCCTGGGCTGGTTCGGGGTTGAGTGCAGGTCTCAGAAAGTGGCCAATCAGAACCCTGCCTTGTCCTGGACAGTGACTGGTTTAGGTCTGGCCATGCAACCCAATCAGAATGAGACTCAATTCCAAGATGCCTGTGAGAAAAGTATAAAAGCAACTGGGGGGGGTTAAGATGGAACCCTATCTCAGCGTCCTGCTCCGTCCTGGGAACAGAGACACCCAGAAGAAGGCAGAGAGGGAGAGACTCAGATCTAATGCCGACGACACCATTCTCGTCCTCCCATCCAACTCGGCCACAGTGCAGGCATCCGTGGCCTTTTGGAGTATGGAGCAACGATTCATCTTTTTGATTTAAACCAACTGGCCGTCCGGTCCCTGGAGACTCAGAGCGCTCACTAATGCAGCAGGCATGCACTGCAGCCCACTGTCTGCCATTTGTCCGTGGCAGCGGGTGGGTTCTTGGCGGGGAGCTCTGTTACTGCAGAGACGCACCGGTTTTGTTTCTCCCCGGCATCTGAGACGAGGGCTGACTGACAACCCTGGGAGATCAAGTTCATGGCACGGTAATGAAAGCAGCTGCTGTGTGAATAGAAAACAACAACAGGAACCCTGGGCCCAATTTACTCGCACCTGGCACCTGGCCAGGCTGCAGGGTGTCACACCCGGGGAGGGAGCAGACGCCACCGCTGCCACCTCAGGAAGGCAGCACTGCTGATGCAATCGGTCCCTGCTCTGTGATCAGCCAGGAGATGGCCGGTGTCACCAGGGGAGAGGGTCAGCAGCTTCAAGGGGGGATACCAGTGCTCCAGGCAAACAGGACGAGACATCGCCACAAACCCTGCCACCAGCTCAGCCCTGAGCCAGCACAGGCAGGCTTCTGAGAGAGGACCAGCCTCTCTGAGATGACAAGACGCACAGGGAAGAGGGCGTGAGTGGGGACAGGCAGAGCACAGAAGAACAAGCTGCGGATTCACAGAGCCGGTTTCTTTCCTGACCTCGCTGACCCCAAGCTGTGCGATTTTATTACATTTTCCACATCTCCCCTTTGCTCCTCACCGTCCAGTGGAGTCCCGCCTACAGTGAAGGATGCTACTATCAAGGCTGAGAACCTGGCACAACCCACAAGCCTCAGCGTGCGCCACCCTCCGCTCTCCTGACTGTCTCCCACCACCGCAGCCCTTTGCTTCTCCCACACCAGCCACGCCGGCTCTGTGCCGCTCCCAACGCACCAGTGGGCCTCTGCCCCAGGACCTTCGCACTGGCTGTGCCTTCTTCCCGGACGGCTGTCTGACCTGCTCCCTTACTTCACCCAGGTCTCTCTGGGAATGTCGCTTTGTCAGACAGGCCTTATCGGAAAGCGGCTTGTCTTACTCCGACGCCGTCGCCCGCCTTGCGTGTACCTCTCCCTGGGAGGTTACTTATTAATGCTTTTGTTAGCCACTGTCTTCCCCTTCCGTAGTGGGGCTTCTATTTGTTTTGTCTACTGCCATATCACTAGCGCCTAAAAGAGGGCCAAACACGCAGTAGGTGCTTCATACATAAATCTCAATTTATTTAGCTGTTTAACACATATTGGCTGAGCGCACACCTGTGCCAGGCACTAATAAAACAGGATTGAGAGAGACAAGGGTACCTGCGCTTGTTGAGAAATATTCACGTTGACAAATGAAAGAACAAGAGGAGTCACCTGATTTCGGAACTGGAACGTTCTCTGGGGTGATGAATGGTGACTGGAGAGCAGACAAAGATTTTTAATGAGGTGGTCGAGGTAGGTCCCAAGGTGGAGGTGAAGCTGCTAAAATGCCGAGAAGAGCACATTACACCAGGCACGGACCAGGAAGGAGAAGAAGGGTTCCAGGTGGAGAGGCCTGCAGGTGCAAAGGTCCTGGGGCAGGAAAGGATTTGGGCCGTCAGACTACTGAAAAGCCTTCAGCGTGGCTAGAGGAAGGCAGAGACGGACAGGGCGCAAACTCCGAGGAGGGGGTACAGGGAGGCCCTACAGCAAAGGCAACCGTTTGGGATCTTTTTCTGAGTAAATGCTGTCTTTATCTCACCATTTGCAGACCCAGTCTCTTCCCTCGTGAAATGGAGGCGATAAATCCCCACGGCAGGGGGAGAGGACTCAGCAGGAAAAGGCGAATACGGTGCCTAGCACACTGCTTAGTAGGTGGTAGATAGACTTCGTACACGTTAGCGACGCTACACCCTTCCCCCGGGAAGAAATCCAAACTTGACGGAAGGCAGCAGTTGGCGAGAACATTCAGTGTCTGCTTCTCCAACCCAATGGCTTAGTGGTGGGAATGACCAGAAATGAACTTCAAGGATCAAGTAGGTGTCAACACAACATCAGAATCCTCACAGTTCCCGTTCGGTACAGGGCAGACTGCCACTCTCCCCCTGGATGTGATCCTGCATTAAACAAAACCACGCTGCCCGGGCTCAGCATGTGTGTGGTCAGCGGAGTGGACATCAGTATCAGTGGCCGAGGGAGGCGGAGCGGGGCGTTTGTGGAGACCCAGCCGGGCAATGCCATGCATTCTGCCCCAACAGATATCCCTGCTGGGCACGTGGGCATGTGCTGCCCCTGAGGAAGTTAAATAAGAGGGGAGGAGGGCGGCCCAGAGCACACAGGCGAGCCCTTCCGGCAGCTGACCGCCCAGCACACAGGCACTGCCCCCGCACGAGGCACGCCCATACCAAGTCTATCTACGCACAAGAGGTAAGAGGGGAATTTTGTTTTATTCGAGCAAAGAGCCTCACTTGCAGCGTGCACAGCTGGGCAAGTCGCCCGTACGGCCCCCTGCTGTCGAGCAGGTGGGAACCCGCCTCCTCTAAGACCACAGATACACATCCCTAAAAGTAGGCTCCAACCACGGCCCGGGGCCTTGCAGGAAGCAAGGTATGAAATATGAAAACACTTAGTGAGGAAATAGTGTGCTTGGGAGATGATTTGAATATCTAAAAAATTCCTTTGATCTAAGGGCTGTTCAGTTTCAAAGAAAATGTATTTGTATTCAGCGTCTTAGGTCCACGCAACGGTCCTGGGAGCCTCGGGTGGGGGGGAAATGCGGGAGAACTCCGCACCACCAGCCAGCCTGTCTGCCAGTAAGGCCGGATCTGAACAGGGGCCTCGTCTCTTCCAGAAGAGCCCTGTTTGAGCTGATGACTCTGCCGCAGCGACAGGAGATGCGAGCCCAGCTCCACTTCCGCTAACCGCTCTCACGGACCGGCCTCATCAGCAGGCCCCGGGCGACCTTGACCCCGCCGAAGGCAACAGTCGGGAAGCCTTAACCCGAGAGGCCAAATCCGGGAGGTCGATGTCAAAAATCTGTCTCATTTAGCTAACGAGACGTTTCTCAGGACAGGAACTACCGGGGCGAACAAGGCGCGGTTCACGCGTCCGGCACGGGAGAGCCGAGGCACACTCACACTCACACTCCAGTTCCATACGTCCCAGCGCCACGTGGCCGAACAGTGGGACACTGGACAGTGGTTAAAGTGTGAAAGACGACTTAGTGACTGAAGTCACAGTCATAAAACTGTAAGTAAAGGAGCAGAGATGAAACGAGTATAAGCAATACGACCCCTTAAAAAGATGTGTATTTATCTATACATATATGTAATATAAAGTTCATGTGACATGATTTAATTTATATTATGCAGCATATATGAATATGTACTATTACATATTTCTAGAGATATGTAACACATAATACAAATTATATAACATATAATAAATATATACTTATATAATGTGCATGCTATAAACATATGTAATGTTGATATTATGTATAATACAATAAAGTCAATTTTTCCATAATATATGTGATCCATATAATGTATAAACTAGAGTGGAGTTTTATTTATTTTAAATTACATTTTTTCTCTAGTATATATGCACATATATACAACTTCATGTATAGTCACACACAAAACTTTCTATATGTGCACATGTAAGACAGGCCATAGATGTATGCACACACTCACATGTGCACACTTATATTAAAGGCATATTTAAAACGTAGATTTCCAGATACATATTTTATGATATAAAAAATAAGTTATTTTTTAAATGACTTCTAAACATCTCTGACAGTGTCCCAGAACATGACTCACTTATTTTAATCACAGTGTCCTGTGCAAAACAGGTGCCTAATGAATGTCCCTCGTATTGAGAGAAGACGAAGCCAGGTAAGAGAACAGAGTCATTTCAGTGAAGAAACAAGCCCCGAACCTCCTGTGAACCCAGGTACACATGGGTCAAATCAAGTAGACACAATGCCATAAATTTTTACTTCATCTGTCGCTCGAGCAAAGCAGAAAACCACCTATTTCTCTGGTCTAGAGGTGGGATTTTTTCATGGGTTTGGAGAAAAAACTTACGTGGAAATATGACACTGAAGGCCTACTTTGCGACCTGTCTTTCCTAGTGACTAATAAACATGCTTTACGTTTTGATGAATACTAGGTACACCTGGCGTTCACTGACACGTGGCCTGAAGTTCCGGAGCATCCATCTGAGGCTAATGATTTGAGGCATGCTCTCTAATCCTTACAGCTTTAAAAAAATGCTAAAAAAATAAAACTCAAAACAGTCCCGCCATGTCTGTCGGTGACCCTTTGCCGGTACACAGATCACGGCCTCCGAGCTGTGAAATCAGGGCACTTCGCTCCGTTTTACCGCATTTCTTCGGTGCCCGTCTTCCCACTAACCTGGAAGCTCCTCCAGGGCAGGGCCCTTGTCCGCCTTGCTCACCCCCTAGCCCAGCGCGGAGCGACACGAACAGCATGTACGAGGTGCAGAAATAAACCAATAGAGCCTGTTCTTACGATACTCCTACAGGGAAACACTTTCAACTGATGCACCAGAAGAAACACTATTTCTTGGTTCCTATCTTGTATTGTATGTTCATAGGATTCCATTTTATCATCCTTTGAATTTTTACAGCAGGTTGCCTTAGAACCTTCGATGATGCTAAGTGGGGCCCATGTAAACACTGAATTACAAAAACAAAAACAAAGAAAAAAATAAACTGGCAGCTCATTCCAGAAAGGGTCTCTGCCACAATGCCTTTTTCCCTCCTCCGCCTGAACCACTGCTGATTTCGCATCTCCCCCACTAACCCCCCAGGAGCCAGAGCCAAAGCCCCTGATGCCCCAGTTCAGCCTCACAGGGGAGAGGGGGCCAGCCTCGACAGAGAACAGGACGCCCCGGCGGTGGCAAACCACAGGACAGAAGCAGTGGAGAGTAAGAAATGCCAGCCAGAGTCCCCGAGGCTGCTGCTGGTGGGTGTGCGGCGCCCAGGCGGGCTGCCCCCTCCGCCTCCCTCCTCCCTCCGGCGTCTCTACCTCCAGACCCCGTCCCATGTCCACGCCCTTCACGTCTCCCTCACCACGGCCATCCCCCGTGTCCCGGCGACGAGCATCCCTCCCGGGACCGAGCTTCGTAACTCATCTTCCACCAGCTCTCCTGCCGCCCTGTAATTGTCACACCTGCCAGAGTAATGACCTTGAGAAGGAAACCACACTCTGTCACCTATCTGCAAAACCCGCCAATGGCTTGCCATCAGACTTAGAATAAAACCCAAATATTGTTCCCCTCTGATTCTAATACTTTATTTGCTTATGTATTTATTTATTCAGATTCCAATCATTATTACTTGAATTATCATTATATTATTATGTTAACACGCAGCATTATTTTGTATTAGCTGCAGAGATACGGCCTAATGATTAGACAGTCGTACACTTTACAAGGTGCTTTCCCCAGCGTTGCCAGCTCCTAACCCCACGGTCACCGCGGTATCACTGACTGTGTTTCCTGGCCTGTACTTCACAGCCCTGTGACTATTCCGAGCTTCTCAATGCCTCCCCCTCGCCCACCCAGTCACCCCAGCTCCCTCCCCTCTGGCAACCAGCAGCCCATTCTCTGCATCCCCGAGTCTGCTTCTGTTTGGCAAAACCAAGTGTTTCATGCTGGCCTGGAAAGCCCTGCAGGACAGGGCTTCTGAGTGCCCTGGACTTCGTCGTGGGCCACAGTCCTCCCTGCTGGTCCTTGCTCACACCACGCCGAGGATGCGGAGCAAGCTTCCAGCCCAGGGCCTTGTACTTGCAGTTGCCTCCGTCTGGAAGTCTCCGTCCGTCCTCAAACCCTGACTCGAGGAAGATGTCTAAGAAGTAGATCTTCACTGTCTGTACGGGGCTAGCACTTTATTTTGCAATATAATAATAAAAGCTAGCGACCACTTATAAGCCAATGACCCTCAAATATAGCTATTATGACACTCAGTTTGCAAATGAGGAAACTGAGCCCCTGACAAGTGAGTGAGCGGTCCCAGGACACCTAGCTAGTGTGGCTGCCAAGTCCATGTTCTTAACTGGCTCAATCTGCTGTCGTGCATGTGCCCAGTGTACGTGTTATTATGGTGAATTGATCGCAAGCAAATCATTTCTTCACCAGTGTATCCAAGAAGGGTTCGTCGAGAACGGCACCTGTCCTGTCTCCCGCGCTAAACTCCCTGGATTTCTCTGTCCCCAGCACTGCCACGGTCAACCTCTTACTCTTTGGAAAGTGAGTTTGGACCACCGGAAAGGGAAACCATGGGAAATTCCTGGGTAAAAATAGCATTTGCTGAGCACCTTCTCTTTGCGGGGTGCTGACCTAGGCCCTCTGTCTGCGCTGTCTCATCTGAGTCCCACGGGCAGCACTGCGGGGCAAGTCATACTGATCTCAGCTTAGGGGCGGCAGAACCGAGGCTCAGAGAGACGTCCTCACCGAGGGAGAGCGTGACAGTGACATCCCTCACCAAGGGAGAGCGTGACGGAGCTCTTGTCTGTCTCCATATTGCGCTCCTATACCTACACCACGCGTGGACGCCTGCCTGCACGCGGTAGGAGGCACTCAGTAACTGCGTGTCATACGAGTGAAGGAAGCCTTGCAAACCCAATGTGTGATGCAGAAAACACCTGCTTGATGAATCTCATTTTGAGACACCAGTTTTACTAGTTGATGGCAAAATACCCTTTCTGCTAATGCTCTGGGAGGAAATACAGCTGCCATTGGGAATCGTACCGCTTACTTAATTTATTTGGGTTAATCGAGTCCTATAACTTTCTGGGAGTGGAAAGGTGGCAAAGGTCACCGGTCTACAGTCAACAGTTTTCAGCATCTGAAAATTGCCCATAAGCCGGGTGCTGCCTGTGGCTCTCTGTGTGTGTTGTTTGGTTTCACTCCGGTGCAGTCCTGTGACTTATGAATGATTACTGTCTGCGTTTCCCAGAGCGAGGCAAGTCACAGAGGAATCAGTGACCGTGCACTGTCGTGCAGGGAGGGGCTGTGGCGGACGCAGGACTTAGGATTTACGCCTGGTCAGCCTCGCTCCCAAGCCCATGCTCTGACTTATTCTGCTGGCAGGCCTGCGGGGAATGGGGGGTTGGGGGCGGGGGCGGGGGGCAGCGGGCGGACTCAGGACGTGGGGAAAAGTAACTCAGGACATCTTTACGCCTCCTCATCGGTTCTCACAAACCCCTATCAAACCAAATCCAACAACGAGAAATAATTTTCCCCCAGGGTCTGACCCCCAAATGCTTCGAGAATGAACTCTTTGCTTCCCTCACCACACAATTATTCAAGGGCTCGAAGGCAACCGGGGGCTTCTGGAACCCGACCTCAGAACCTGCGAGGGCCTGGAGGACCGTTACCAGAGCTTCTTCCCATTTTGGGCATTAGTCAGGGTTTATGTCCAGGGATGATTCCACCCGATAGGCTCTGCGGATGTGATGGGATTAGCCAAGTTTCAAAGCTTATTTTTGACCTCCTGCAGAAAATTGAGCACATGCGCCCCCGAAGGCCACGGGGACTATGGGAGGACGTGAAGTTGATTCATCAAATTAGCTCAAACATAACTGTCCTGCATGACTGGCTATAGACCTCGTCAGCTATAAGCCTGTCAAAAAGCCATCCGCTCTGATGTTAAATAGAGACACTAAGTCCTGTTGTTTGGAATGTGACATTTGTTGGGCGTTCGCCTGATAAGGGTGCTTTGTTTCCTCTTGGAGGGACTCGTCAAAAGGTGCAGAGAGCAGATAGATCGGAGCGGGGGAAAGGGACCCACGCTCGTTTCTAGAAATACCCGCTTGTATGCATCTGAGGTGTAACTATGTCCTTTTCTTTCAGAGAACCCGTGAAGGGTCAAGTCTCGCATTTTGGTGTGTGGGTGTGGATCAGTTCTCTCTCCACAACGGGGTCGCTCTTAGGAATAAAGATGGTACCCGCAACGTTGAGAACCTTCGCTTCCTTTGCAGAACGTGTGGTCTTGCCTGCGCGCGCCCCTGTGACGCTCACGAATGCAAACGCTGGCGATCAGAAATTTTCACAGAGAAAAACCTACAGGGCGTGAGGGCGAGATGCAAGCCTGGTGTAGAAGCACCGCCCAGCCGGGGCTGGAGGGCAGCATCCTGCGCCCGCAGCTGGTCATCTCAACCCCGCGCACTTTTCGGTTCCCTGCGAGTGTGCAGCCCCTCCTCCGTGCCCAGCTCCGGGTGCCTCTAGCGGGGGACACAGGCGTTGGAGGCTGCCCGCCTCCCTCCCCGAGCCCGGACGGCTTGAGTTCACCTGAGGCACTGCACTCCGGAGCTGCAAGTCTCTCGCTGTTGTCTGACTTGTCTTCTTGCCGTGACTACTTGTCTGGTTCCTAATTTTTATGCCATTTTGGGGTAATTTTTCCCTTTTTTGTTATTGACAAAGACAGAGGAGGCCTGCCATAACTCGTGGGTGACTGACAAGGCTGCACGCTGTTAATTCCAATGTTTTGATTTACATCAGAGGGGGTCCCCCAGGCCCCAGGCATGACAGGCTGAGAGAGCTCCTTCAACGCCTGCAAATATTAAATCCCAGGCAGCCAGTCCTTCGTGTGCTAGTCACGACATTTCCCCTCCTGGGGCAGTTTGGCACGGAGCCCCCGAAGCCTTCGCACGGGCACACTCCCTAGCAATTCCACTTCGGGGAGTCTGTCCCGAAGAGGTAAGTGGATGAGTGTGCAGGGATATGAATACAAGGATGTTCACCTTGGTGTTATTTAGAACTGAAAAAGTAAAAAAGAAAAACCGACTTGTCCAGCAATAGGGTTCACGTGATGCATCCATACAGTGCAATATTCATAACCTCTAAAATGTCTCATGTGCATCTTTATTATTGATGGGAAAATACTTGCTGTAAATATCAAGTAAAACTAGATTATAAAACTCTATTGTATTATATCACCTATGAAACTATATTATCTATATGTGTCTGTATGGGAAAAGCTTTTGAAAAGGCACAGTCTGAAAATTAACAGTGGTGATATCTGTGGGTGATTGTTAACTTCTTTCTTATTCTTTATGATGTATGTGTATTCTCTTTACAGCCAGAAAAAAGGTTTTTTTTTTTAAATTTTAGAAAAGCAATGCTCGCTGATGTGAGAGAGAAACTTCTCACGTACCGTGACCCATTTAAAAATCTGTGTGCCCGCATCACATTAGAACTGATGGGCCTGATAGTAAAGGGTCCCCAGAAGGAAACACTGACCAGGAGCCCAGAGCACCTTCGGTTGATTCTTGCTAACCACGGCTGTGTTTGATCTTGGCTTC
>PVKM010042699.1:0-12735 GCA_004027735.1 Carollia perspicillata
ACTCGCAAGCCTCACTGGTTCCCATGGGAAAACCCAGCGGGACACCAGCACACAGTCCCAAACTCAAACACGCGCGAAAAACAGCCACTATAAACAGGAATCAACATGAATAACGAGTAGCATAAGTAACTCCCAAGGATCTCATATGTATGAATTATGTGACACAGAATAAAAAATGAGTGTGTTTGAAGGAAACTAAAGAAAATGCTTCAGGAAATAAAAGAAGAGATTAAAAAATGAGCAAGGAACAAAATTCTCTCAAAAACGTCTAGGCATTTGGATAAAACAACCAAATAGAATTCTAAACATGAGAAAATATAACTACCATAGTGAAAAACTAAAAGGATAATAAAAAACTACATGTACATTAAACATAAAAGTAGGCACAACTGAAGAAAAAAATGTAAATACGAAGATGGATCTAAAGAAAGGTACAGAATAAGCAGTTCTGGAATCCACAGAGTGGCAAAGAGCTAAAAGAACACTGTTGTCCCCAACAGTAAACCCAACTAAAACACTGTTCAAGAAGAAGAAAATGAAGTCATTTCAAATCAAAACCAGGAAATCTTGCCATAAACAGAATAGTTACGAAAGGAATTTCTTAAAAAGAAGTACTTTAAATGAAGAATATAATTCTTCCAGGAAGTTCTGAGCTGATTTTCCATTTAAAACAAGAATTTCTTAATCAATTCCTAATTATTAATACCTTATATACAAACTTATGTTACTTTGACCATTTCATACAGTGATAGGATTTGAAAAATAAATATTAGACATTAATGATTTTTTGCCACTTTACATGGTAGAATTTTAGACCCTTTTAAAAAACAGAAAAAAGAAAAAGGCAAAAAATGGCATGTGGAAATCATTTAAAAACAAGTGTTTGTTTGGAAATACAAACATACAGATTGGGAAGAAAGAAATAAAACTGTCTTTGTTTGCAGATGACATGGTTGCCTTTATAGAAAATCCAAAATAATCAACCAAATAAACCTCCCAAACCAAAACATCCCTGAAACTAATAAGCAATTATAGCAAGGTTGCAAGCTGAAAGGTTAATATTACAAAAGTCAATAGTTTTCATATATTCCAGCAGTGAATGATTGAGATTTGAAATTAAGAACATGACATTCATATTAGCACCTAAAATACTGAAATATTTAGGTTGTGAATCTAACTAAGTATGTGCAAGATACATATATATGGAGCAAGTTACAAAACCCTGAAAAAAAAAGCAAAGAAAAATTAAATAAATGGAGATACTTCATGCCCATGGATAGGAAGACTCAATATTGTCAAGGTGTCAGCTCTTCCCAACTGGGTGTATAGCTTCAGTGCAACCCCAGTCAAAATCCCAGGGAGTTATTCTGTGGCTATTGAGAAACCGATTCTAATATTTATATGAAGAAGCAAAAGAGCCAGAACAACCTGCATAATATTGAAGAAGAAAAACAAATTCAGACGATTGAAATTGCCCAACTTTGAGACTCACTATAAAGTCACAGTAATCAGGACAGTGTGGCACTGTGGGAAGAACTGACAGGCAGGTCAATGGCACAAAATAGAAACCCTGAGATAGACCCCAAGAAATATAGTCAAAGGATCTTTGATAAAAGTTAACTCAAAATGGATCATAGGCCTAAATATAAAAAGCAAAACTATAAAACTCCTAAAAGATAACATGAGAGAAAATCTAGATGACCTTGGGCTTGATTACATTTTAGATACACCACCAAAGTCATGATCCATGACACAAGGACTTGTGAAGTTGGATTTTATTTGAATTAAAAACTTCTGCTCTACAAAAGTCACTGTAAAGAGATATGAGGATAAAAGCCACAGACTGGAAGAAAAGATGTGCAAAAGATATATTCAATAAAGATCTATTTTCCAAAATATACAAGAATTCCCAAACTCAACAATAAGACCAAACAAGCCAATTAAAAAATGGGCAAAACATCTGAACAGACACCTCACCAAAGAAGATAGACTAATAGCAAATAAGCAAATGAAAAGATACTCGACACCATACGTCACTAGGGAAATTCTAATTAAAATTAGAATTTTAATTAGTGCTACCACCACACATCTATCTATTCCAACGGCACGAATCAAAAACACTGACAGCACCAGGGCGGGCAAGGATGTGAAGCCACAGGTGCTCATGTTCATCACTGGCGGGAGTGCAAAATGATGCAGCACTTTGGAAGACGGTTTCTCATAAAGCTAAACACACTCGTACCATGCAGTCTAGCAAGAACACTCCCTGGTGCAATTTACCCAAGTAAGGTAAAAAGTCTGCAGACTCGTGTTTATAGTAGCCCTATTCATAATTGCCAAAACCTGGGAGCAACCCAGACATCAATGAATGGGGTACTGGACAAACAAACTACCGTACACTCAGTTTGTTGCAGGCAGGGGAAGGCTATTCAGTAATTGGAAAAAAAAGAGCTATCAAGCTGTGAAAAGACATGATGGAATTTTTAGTGTATATTGGTAAGTGAAAAAAGCCAGTCTGAAAACACTTTATACTGTATAGTTCCAACTATATGATGTTGTGGAATAGGCAATACTGTAAAGACAGTAAAAAGGCAAGGAGTTACTAGGGGTTTGGGGGAGGGAAGGAGGTATGAAGGGGTGAAGCGTGGGGTTTCAGGGCAGTGAAGCTATCCGCACGGTACTTCGACTGTGGGTACCTCACAGCACGGATTTTTCAGAACCCATAGTCCCAACTACCCAAAGTGAACCTTCAACCAAGCCTGTAGCTGATAATAATGTATCAGTATTGGTTCAACAATGACAACAGAAGTACTAGCATGTCTGACGCAGGGGGAAGGAACTGTGTGCCAGGTGGGGGGCGTTGGGGAGGGGTAAATGGAAATTTTTTGTACTTTCTGCCAATGTTTCTGCAAACATAAAACTGCTCTAAAAAATAAACTCTATTAAAAACTACTAGACTAATAAATGAGTTCAGCAAGTTTACAGGATGCGAGACCAACATAAAAAAATCTCTTGTATTCCCATGTAACAGCAATGAATAATTGGAAAATTCAGTCACCGCAGCAACAGTTCAGGCCCTCTACAGCCACAGGCGACCAGCGGGCTCTCGATGGGATGGCACAGATAAATTCCCGTCACTGCACAAAGTTTTATTGGACAAAACAAGGGCTCAGTGTCCTCCCCTGAAAACTGGGGATAGTTCCCATCTCGTATCACCTCGCTGTGTCCCCTTGGATGACTTATTTCCCTTACCTTGGGCCTCAGTGCCCTTGTCTGAAAAATGCAAGAGTTGGATCAGATGCTTAACATGAGTGCTGACATTTGCAGAGCCTAGTAACCAAAGGGTCTTTCAGTGATAAGTAATTAAAGAAATGTTCTCACTCTGCCCCACAGAAGAGCCCAATCGTGCTAAAGTGTAGAAAAAAGGAACCAGAGGCAATACATTTTTTCTCATTTTTATGAAAGGTCCTAGAATGATTGTTTAAACTTCACAATTACAAACAAAAATGATTCACTCTTTCACCATATTGAGAAAGGAAGCAAGGGCGGGAGGTGGGCGGGGGCAGGGAGAAAAGCGTATAAATTTACAGGTTGACTCAACGTGCTCCAGCTGGCAGCTGGCGTGGTGGGGCTGGGGACACTTGACCTCGATATATCTTCCACACAAAGTGGGAGGGAAGGGCTTCCTGCCGTCCTTTGTCATCAAGCAGGCCAAGCCTGGCTAATGGGAACTGTCACCTGGGCCTTTCCAGGTCAGAAACGAAGAACAGCAATTAACTCCTCTCGGAGGCTGGGGGCCCTGAGCAGGCCCTGCTACACCAGGTAGCTAAATCATTAAAGACACAATTCTTTTCAGTGATAAATTGTGCAGGCGCGTGAAACCCGCTGCTGGCCATTAATCTGGGCTAATCAGGTTGAAGGCTGGGTTGTTTTATTTAGTAATTAACGGGTTATGTGAAAAACATGATCCATGGCCTGGGGCGTGTCTATAGAGCGGTGTCGGAGAGGAGAGAATGGGGAACGGCGGGGATTCTCTGGAGAGCCACTCAGCCTTACGCAATTACAGCCATTGGCAAACTGAAAAATGACCCTGGGCTTGTATTGACACCCAGGAAAAAAAACATTCCTGCCAACAGCGCGGGCGGGGTCTGGAAGGCTGGTAATTGCTCTCTTCTCTCGTCTGCCCCTCACAGCAGCCTGCTCAGCCACATCCAAAGTTTCAGAGGTGTGCATTGATTTTGCAGGATGCGCTGCTTCCTGGGGGTGCGGAGAGCCTGTGTTTGAAAGCAGGCTGATGGAGGGCGGTGCTGTTTTGCAGAAATGGGGGACCCCAAAAGGAAGAGGCAGAGAGCGAGGTGGGGGAGATGAATGGTTCTGGCTGAACACAGTGGCACCATGGCACTCAGAGACAGCGAAGAAGGAACAGCCTCTTTGCCCCTGGTTGGACGGAGCTGGAGCTCAGGTCTGGCCTGGAGCTGTGAGCCTAGAGAGGGGCAGGGGATCAGCCAGGAAAGCCAGCTGACAGCAAGGATCAGAGCCCCAGCTCAGGCCCCAGCTGTGGAGCAGCTGCACGTCGGCACCCTGACAACCCGGTTTCCCTGCGTGGTTCTGCTGTGGCTCTACTTCCCGGATCTTCTCCATTCTTGCACCACGTCGAGTCACCAGAGGCCAAGTCCTGCCTAGTCCACCTCCGAAATCACCCTCACACCTTGTTTTCCTTCTCCGTGGCCTGCTTTCCCCGTAGGCACCATCACTTCTGCAGCAGTCTGCTGCGGTGGCTCCTTCCTGGGTCTGCCCACTTCCACTCTTACCTCCGTGATTTCTTGTCCCCTTTGGTGTGGCCTTGGTGATCTTTCTCAATTGCAAGTCAGCCTAAAACCCTTGGGTTGCTCCTGCATGATTTAAAGACAAAATCCGCGCTCACTTTGGCGGCACGTATACTAAACTTGGAGATGATATGGAGCAAAAGTCTACAAAGTGTGTGATTCCATTCACATGAAATTCTAGACAAGGCAAATGTATGGCGAGAGAAAGCAGATCCGTCTTTGACATGAGAGCGGGGAACTGATTCCAAATGGGCAGGTAGAAACTTCTGGGTAATGGAAATGTTCTCTATCTTGATTGTGATGATAATTATATCACCATATGCATTTGCCAAAACTCATCAAATTGTACACTTAAAATTGGTGAATGTTATATGTAAATTATACCTCATAAGAACTGATAATAAATGTGTTTTAAAAAACAAAGATATAATCAAACTCCTTAACCCAGTTGTCACGGCCTGGCACGACATCGGGCCTTGCTTGCCCACCCAGCCCCTCTTCCAGCCACCGCCTCCCCGCTCCCCCTCTGAGCCCAGCCGAACCGCAGTCCACTCTCTTCTTCACAGGCACCACGTTCAGAGTTGACGATCTGTGTCTTTTTCTCAGAAACTTCCTGCTACTCCTATCACTTTAGCACCTGCTCACCCTTTGGGTCTCTAGGAAAACCCATCTGGCTCCTCAAGCTGAATGAGGCATCTTCTTGCAGGGCACCCCAGCCCTCGGCTTGTGAAGAGCCTGCCACTCAGTGGTCATGACTTGTTCACTTCTCCTGATCCCCTCTCAAGCTCTGTGCAGGCAAGGACCACAGCCCACTGTTGTTCATTGTTGCATTTTCCAGCTCCTAAAACGGTTGCTGGCACATATAGGTGCTCAATAAAATGTGTTGCATGGATGACTGAGTAAAAATGCTCACTGAATCAGAAGGCCTCTTGAAGGGTGTGGAGACCCAACAACCCTCCCTGTACAAGTAAGAAGACTGACCCCACAGAAGGCCTATAACATACTGGGTCATATGGCAAATTAGTGGCAGACTAGAAAGGAAACGGGGTTCTCCTGACCCAGTCCAGGGGTCTCTTCAGCAAACTACACTGCATTTCAACTCACATCTGCCACAGCTTTCTCTCTGAAAGATTTATTAATTGAATTCCTCGTGGAAGGTCCTCGGCCTTTTGATCAATATAAGCAGTTTCTCCAGATGAGCAGCCTGTTGGTGTCCGTGGGAATGTCTGACACTCCTCATCACATCAGTGACGAGAAACAATCTCAGGAACGCTCCTGAAAGTCTACGTTAGCATTCTAGGAGCTCCTGGGGGACGGTTCAGTTGACAGGTGAGAGAGATTGCTCTGTAGCCAGAAAAACCTGGGTTTATACTCTGTCTCTGTCATTTATTAGCTATGTAATTTGGGGTGATTTACTGAACCTCTCTGTGCCTTCCTTTTTTCACTTATAAAATGGGGTGATAACAATACTGACCTAATAAATAGTTGCTAATAATCAGCGAGATACTCATAGTAGCGGGAGAGAATGTTTATTCAGCGCTAGATGGTATGCTAAGTGCTCTCTATGTCCTATCTCAGTCTCTGAACGACCTACTTTTCTTATCCCGATTTCACAGATGGGAAAAAGTGTGGCACAGAAAGGTTCAGCGAATGGCCCAAGGTCACACAGTCAGGAAGTGGAAAAGCCAGACTGGCTCATTTCCACCGGCTGCCCTCCACTGGCTGCAGACACACGTGCTTCACCCACGTCACCTGGTATGAGAAGAGGCACCACCAGCAGCAACAGTAGAAACTGCATTTTGTCAAGGGCTGGATTTGTAGTAGGTGCTCAGCAAATGGTAGCTTACTGGCCTGAAGAGTCTGTGCCGGGGAATTGGTTTTCTAGTTTTTCCACCTGTTCTTTCAAAGGGATCCAGGAATCCTTGTGAGGAGACCCGACAAGCAGGAAGTACTCCCGTGGAGCTACGGAAGGTGTTTGGACACGGAGGAGTCTGTTCCCAGAGGGCAGGGCTTCTGGCACTGCTGGATGCCACTTGGTCAGCTGCCAACTCAACATGTGCCAGGCCCTAAATGGTTTCATCTCCTTCCAGACCTGAGGCTAAGTCAGGTGCACACCAACCGGATGGAGTATCAGGTCAAAATACCCAAGGGGCAGCTGTTGTGGCCCTGGAGGACTGCAGCAACCCCAGTGGGCCTCCGGGCCTTTGGTACTAGGCCTGGGATGCCAACTGGAAGACATGCCCTGGTGGCCTCCTGCCCCTCTCAGATGAGCCATATGCCGGAGGGGACATTCCTTCTTTCTGCTTCCTCTGGGGCAAGCCTGCTATGCCTCAAAAACACACAGCTTTTGTTTGCCTTACTGCCTGGCTGAGCAAAGGAAGGTAGCAGCCCCCAAGGTCCAGCTTCACAGGAACACCAGTGGTGCCAGCTGTTGGCAAAGTGGGGAGTCACTGAAACCCAGAGATGGAAGGGTGTGTGCCTGGAGATCTCCTGTAAAGTTGCAGTATTGAGGTTGAGACCCTGGCCTCTGCAGGCATCCTCCCTAGGGGTGGGTCTGGGCCCTCCCACTTACCAGCTCTGTGACCTTGGACGTGTGCCTCCATTTTCTTATGTGGACTAATGGAAACAGTAAGGATACCTACTTAACAGAGTTCTGTGAGTGTTACATGAGAGAACTCATATAAAGTATTGAGAATTGTGCTTGGCTTATAGTAATTGTTCAGTAAACGTCAACTACTATTCTTGTTACTCTAACCTGCTCGCCCAGTGCAGGAATCCTCACTCTAACTGTGCAGTTAGCATTCACTTGACCTCTTCTAGTGACAGGAAGCTCTTTACTTTGCAAGGCTGCCCCACTGTTGCCAGACATCTCTGATTGTTGGGTGGTCCTTCCTTCTCTATGTAGTGATTGAAAAGTGCTTGTGGGAAGCCTACGTGTACTAGAAATGAAAGATATCCAAGACAGAGTCAACAAAAAAGGTCAAGCTGCAAAACAATACACGTGTAAAAAACTAAGATTTGCCCTGCCTGACTCTGAGACAGCTCAGTCAGTAACTGATGACAGATGTTGTCCCCTGTCTCTGGGTGATTGGCTTCCGGGAGCAGCAGGAGGAAGTGCCCTATCACGGTGGTGGTAGGCAGCAGGGCAGGCTGATAGGTATGGAGAGAGTTTAGGTGGGGAGGATCCTGCTGAGTAAATCACTCAGCTGCCTGCTCGTCCAGTCTCAGATGGAGTCAGTCCCAGAGCTTGACCAAATAAAAATTACTGGTCTGAAGAAGTAGTTTAGATCATTTTTTAAAAGGACACTCAGAATTTATGGGAATTCTCATATTTCTCATTTCAAAAAATCCCCGACCTTTTAAGAGTTGGCTGAGCATCTCATATAGTCCAGGGAAATCAGGACAATCCCGAGTCATCCGCCCTGTCAGTTTACTCCGAGAGTCTCCCTGAGTGCCTTCTGTCTCCCTCGGACCAGGGCCCAGACCCACCTACCACACCTGCTCGATACCCAGCCACAGGGGGAATCAGATTTCCTCTCTGTAGCCACTGCACCTGGGGAGGCTTGGGAGCGTGTTATGTAACTACTTCATTAGCATAGAGAGAATGCTACCTTGTCTGTTAGCTCTGCTTCGGCCAGAGAAGTTTCTGTGGGTCAGTGGAAGTCCGCAGACTTGGGCCTTGGGAATATGCAAAGCTTCATCAAATTTATTATTTTATTCAATGTTACAATAAAGCCATGTAGTGTATCTATTTGATTCCCATTTTCTAGATAAGCACACTGAGGCAACGACAGGGAAGGAGCTTGCCTGAAGCTGCCCGAGTCGCTGGTACAGAGGCAGGTTGCTCCCTGCTCTCAGTTGCACGCTGCTCTCCCAGCTCCTCTTTTAATGCTCTGTCCGGGCCCGCTGGCCCCTAGCGTCTTCCTTGCTTCCTCCCGTCTTTGTTCCTGAGCCAGTTCTGCTGCCCTCTTCAGTCCTCTACCATCCTCCCATCATGGGGAAGAGAAGGCTTGTTTTAGGAGGAGGAAGGTAAAAAGAAAGCATGACAACAGAAAAATGACTGGAAGCCCAGGGGAGCAGCAGCAGCAAATACAAACATGAGGCTTGTTCATCCTGCTAAAGCCCCAGATTATCAAGCTGATTCTGAGGGTCTGATTGAGAGTAAAGCAAAGGTCCTTCTGAGGGCTGTGAACTGGTCACTCCGCTCACGGCTTAACAGAGGCCTGCTAATGAGGCTGCACAGCGCGGATTAAAGGGAGGATAAAGGGCTGGCCAGGCCTGCCCTGGGCCTGCAGGGCTTGCACCAAGGCCACACAGGAGCTTTAGAGCCTTAGCTGTACTTTGAAGAAGGGCAGGGATGCAGCCAGATTAAGACCACAGTCATGGACCACCACTGCCATGGCCACCTGATCCAGCAGAGTCATTTATAAGAAAGGGGGGGGGGGGGAGAGAACCAGCCCATAGACAGTCCCTGTGCCTACACTTTGCCCCCTACCCTCACCTGGACAGCTGGTCTCAGCACCCGTCCCTGCGAGCTGGGATGCTATTCTGTAGTCTCTCCACTGGCAGGGGCCACTGCCCACTGTGGGCCAGAGGCCATGTAGGGATGTGGCCTCGGCCTGCTCCAAGACCTGACGGTGCCACCTTACATTGTGGCTGAGGAGACTAAAGCACTAGTGACAGGGGACAGCTCTTTAGGGGACATTCTCTCCTAAAGCCTGCCACAAGTGGTCAAAGCCCTGGGAAAACCTGAGAATGAGAAAAGTATTTACCGCGCAGGCTTCCTAACTTAGAACATCTGCACAATGGACCCGTTCCGTCTGAGGTCGGGGTGGGGCCAGGCAGGGAGCTTCTTGAACGAAACCCCTGGGACTGTAAAGCAAATGGCCAGAGTTTCCCAGTCTGCTTTCCTCCTAAGTAGGGTTTCTTCCAGGGCCTTTGTGTTTGAACCTGTAGAACGAGGGGCTGAGGGAATTTTCCATTCTCTGCAGCTCCGCTCTCCTGTGATTCTGCAAACTCCATGCCTTGACTCCCCAAAGGCTTGTGTCCCCATATGCAATTCTCCTAGTGGACATGCATGAGATTTTATCCCAGAGAGGGGCCTCTCTTACGGAGGGTTCCCCAGTATCAAAAGCAAGAAACTGTTCCATTTTCTGTGACAGCCTAGGTTGTGCCCTTATGGCCCCCAAATTCTGCTTCACTCAGTGACCTGGTTAATATAATAATTTAGGTAAGAGTTCCTACATCTTTCCTTTTAAAAAATCTATTTTATTGATTATGCCATTACAGTTGTCCCCTATTTTTCTCTCCTTTATTCCCCTCAACCCTATATCACCCCTCCTATCAGCATCCCCCACCTTAGTTCATGTCCATGAGTCATATATGTAAGTTCTTTGGCTTCTCCATTTCCCATACTATTCTTAACCTCCCCTTGTCTATTTTCTACCTACCATTTATGCTTCTTATTCCCTGTACCTTTTCCCCCATTCTTCCTGCTTCCCTCCCCACTGATAACCCTCCAGTGATGTTCTTTTCCGTGATTCTGTTCCTGTTCTAGTCATTTGCTTAGTTCATTTTTGTTTTTGTTTCTTTAGGTTTGGTTGTTGATAGTTGTGTTTGTTGTCATTTTACTATTCATGTTTTTGATCTTCTTCTTCTTCTTAAATAAGTCCCTTTAACATTATTTGTATAATAAGGGCTTGGCAATTGAACCAAAACTTTGCCTGGAGTGCCCCCAGGTTTCTTTGGGTCAGAAAGGGCCCACTCCGGCCCTAGTGCCAGGTTTCTCCCTGTTTCCCAGATTTGTGCAGCTGAGAGACATTTTCTTTTCTTTTCTTTTTGGAATGTTTATAAACTTTTAAAAGTACTTGGGACAATGCATGTACAGGCACATACACACTGCACGCAGTTGTCCATCAAGTCCTGTTCTGTGCCCTCACGCAGGCCCTGCACTGGGTGCCAGGGCGCCAGTGTCCTGGGGATGCAGACAAGATAGCAGCAAAATGAGAGCGACGCTGGGGCTGGTGACATGGACAGGGACGTGCTCCGCGCCTTGATCCTTTGGGCTTTCGGGATCACGTTTGAACGCAGCAGACACAGGCTGAAAACAGAAAACTCACGCCCCGTGGACAGAGCTGCGGGGAGGTCACAGAGCCCAGGAGCGTGCCCCCTCCCCCGACCCAACCGGCCCCGCACTAGCTGGTCTGATCACGTGCAGTTCCCTGGGGGCCCCATTGTCTGTGCAGATGAGCCGGGGTTCATTTGGGAAACCCTTGCCTGGGAATGGAAAGGGAGATTTCAACCGTGGAGTTGGACTTTTGTGTTCATACAACTGTGTTTTGTTCAGAGGCTTTGTCTTTTTTTAAATACCACCACACAGAGAACCCTAAGAAAGTCCCCAGGCTGCGACCGACAGGCATCGTTTCTTTTTATCCCATCACTTGGGGGGAAAAGTAAGGAAGGGAAAAGAAAGGGAAGAAAGGAAAAAGAAGCCCCCCTAGGGCCCCCCCCATGTCCTTCCCATCAGCCACGTGGGTTTGCACAATTAAATCTCAATAGTTCCTTCCAGGGCTTTGTGGGGGCCCTGACTGCCCCAGGAGGACAGTCATTCCAGCGTCCTCAGAGTGACTTTCTTCTCCAGTGCCTGCGGTCCCCCACCCCCACTGTCATTTCCGGGGCACCAGGCCAGACTGACTCCTCTCCAGGAGTGGGCTGGGCTCCCCACCACTGGGGAGCCCATGCCAGGCACGAAGCAGCCCGGGCTCCAGCTGCCGGGAACTGCCTGTCTGTAGAGGACGCAGACGAAGCTGGCACTGGCGTCACCGGGTTTTTATGTGGCTGCAGAGGGAGTTCATCTCGACTGCTAGGTTGGTTTACAGCAGGAGCAAGGAAATGGTTTACTCCGTTTTCCTTTTCTGTTAAGGACCCACCTGGGATCATGTGCCTCCAAAATCATCTAGCATTTTCTGTTAAAAAAAATCCTAAACTTTCAATATTTCTCATAAAAATAAGAGCAAAATAAAAGATATGCCTCAGCCCTAGTTAGGAAAAAAGGGAATTCAGATAGAAGGACAGCCAGGGGTTTCTGTGGAATGGGAAGTTCCCCGTTTCCCCTTCCCTTCCGTCCACCTTGCCCCACCCGGAGCATGCTGTCCTTTTCTTTGTTCCTTCCGCCCCATCCATGATCAGTGGTTCCCTCCCCCAGACTCTCTGAAATCCCAACACCCCCACAGAGCACCTGGGGTTCTGGCCCTGACCCCTCTGCTTGGGAACCTCCGCGTCACCATAGCCCTCGTCGTCCCTTCCCGTACCATTTTCTACCAGGACTGCTTGCGCCTCCTAGAAGGCGAGGGCGGGTCGGAGGTACCACTGCGCCCCCTGCTCCCAGTGGCCCGATGCAGACTAGGTAGCCAGCATGTGTGAGTGGCGCTGCAGGTGATGGAACTTGAGGCCGAGTGACTAGGCAGGCCAAGCCAGTGAGCGCTGCCCCGGGGCCTGCCAGGGTACCGGCCATGCTGCCGGGAAGGCTCCTCTGCGGCGTTATTCAGTGGACATGTATCAATGACACTAACCTGCCCAGTGAAAAACAGCTCATTTGGTCTTAATAGGAGGGGAGGAGATGTAGGCTATGAGCTCACAGATCTTGAATTTGCCTTTTCACTGGGCTGCCTCACTTCAGCTCTTTGTTATGATTTCCTCATCTGTAAAATGGGAACGATAGTAACGCCCATCCTGCCCTCGTCTCTGAGTGTTTGTGGAGAAGAGTGAACGTCTGTGAGCAGCACGTCGTGCAACTCACAGGTACAGATGACTGCCGAGTGAGGGCCCCGTGCTGGGGAGTGTCATTTCTTAAGCAATTACCGTCAGTAGTTAGACACTGATTTGAGAATGAACAGAATAAAGACTGGTA
>PVKM010042700.1:0-12718 GCA_004027735.1 Carollia perspicillata
GCCTGCCAGGGAGTCCCCTGGAGATGGAGCTGGGCGAGTGCTGCACAAACAGGAAACACCGGTGGGGGGAGGGCGGAGGGGCCTGCTGACACCAGCTGGCCAGTTGGGTCAGCAGGAAGCAGCCATGGCCACTTGCCTTGGATACTGGGGATCCACCGCCCTGTCCTCCCTGGGATGTTGTGGCCTTGAGCCTCCCAGCATGACCCTGGGAAGATAGTAAGTGCTCAATAAATGGTGGGCACAAAGCTTGTAACCAGGAAAACTGGGGTTCCTGGACTGTTCATGGTGTTGGACAGCTGGGGAAGTGAGCATTATGGAGTGAGCTCCCTGTGGCCAGTGCTGCCCCCTAGGGACAGAACTGCTCCCAGCACACACTCCCGCCCAAGCCTAGAGATTCCTGCCTGCCGGTCCCCCCTCCTCTCTGACCACTCTCCCTGAAGCAGAGCTGGGAGCAGAGCCCAGAAAATGGAAAGGATTCAGAAGCTCTTTCCACTTCAGCCCTGTTGGCCTCCAACTTGCCAAATGTGTTCCAACCCCAGGGCCTTTGCACAGGCTATTCTTGCCACCAGGAACTGTGTGGCCCCCAGGCCAAACATCACATTTATGATCATCCTAACCAGAGTACCAACACTCACAGGGCCATTACCCTGTGCCACATGCTTTCCTTGACACTTAACAAACGTTAACTCATGTATTCCTGCTGTCCACCGGTAGTACCCTGAGGTCTTGGTAAAATGTTACTCTCAGTGAGGCTTTCTCTGAGCCCCTTGTGTAAGATAGGCCCCCTTCCCAGTAGGCGTCCCCAGCCCTGCCTGCCTTACCCCTGCCTGACACAGCTCATGTTGGACGTAGCAAGAATGAAGTGGTTTTTTATATTGTAATAAAATACATGTAAGATGAATTGTATCACTTTAACCATATTAAAATGGAACTTCAATGGCAGTAAGTATATCCACAATGTTGTGTAAGCATCACCGCTATCTAGTTCCAGCACATTCCACCACCCCGAAAGAAACTTCACTGCCCCTTAGCAGTCACTCCCCAGCCCCGGGCAACTGTGAACTAACTTTCTGTCTCTGTGGATTTGTCTTTTCTGGACATTTCACATAAATGGAATCACACATTGTGTGGTTTTTTTGTGTCTGGCGTCTCTCACTGAGCACCATGTGCTCAAGGTCTATCCACGCTGTAGTGAGTGTCGGTGCTTCATTCCTTTTTATGGCTGAGTAATATTCCACTGCCTGGAGAGACCACAGTGGGTTTATGTATTCATCCATCCACGGACACCGGGTTGTTTCCAGTTTGGGCTTTTGTGAATCATGTGGCTGTGAACACTTGTGTACAAACCATCCCGGCCCAGAGAGGAGAGTCCCTCTTCCTTTGACATTAGGTGGGAGTGGTTCTGGGGACACAGGATTTTAATTGCTACCTGTGAACCCTCCATTCAGCCTGTGGTTCTGAGCCTTTTTGCCAGGCTTTGGTCTAGGCACTGAGGACAGTGCATGGCCTAGACAGAGACAGCCCTGCGTCCGTGAAGCTCCGTCTGGAGGAAGGATACGAAATGGCAGCATTGCCTAGGGTGATGACTGATGTGAGGAAAGCAAGCCTACCCCTCCTAGGTATTTTGGTTCATATCTCACAGCTGCTCGGACACTATGGTATAGGTTCCCATTTTCGAGATTAGCATGGAGGGGAAGGGATTTGTCCAAGGTCACTACCGAGAGGATGAACCAGGATCTGGCCTCTGCTTGCAGTCTGCTGCATCTTGGGGAGCCCCGAATCCTCAGAGAAGGGGAAACTGGCTGTAAATAATAGAAACGTCCGCTGTAGCAGTATAAGGGCAGAGGGACCCCCACCCAAGTGGAGGGGCTCAGCTGGATAGCCCCGTCATTGCAGGGCTTCAGGGGTGGGGAGGTGACTGCCCAAGCTGGGTCCCGCTCCCTCAGTCTGGGCAGCGCCGTGGTGCTGACTGAGGGAAACAGACCCACTGATGCCCATTCTCTCCCTGTTGCAGACACAACTGACTTCCAGGAGAGCTTCGTCACCTCCGGTGTGTTCAGTGTCACCGAGCTCATCCAAGTGTCCAGGAGTGAGTGCCCCCACACACCCTGGGCTGGGACCCAGAGAGGGAAGGGGCTTGCTCAGGGGAGGGGTGTTGGAGAGCAGAAGGAGCTTCAGGATGGCGGCTCCAGGAGGGAAAGGTTCTCAGGGAGAGGGGAGGGGCTCAGGAAGGAGGAAGAACCCATCACCCTCCACTTCTTGCCCTCATTCTCTCCAGCTACTCTGTCGTCAAGCCAAGGTTTCTAGGAAGGGCAGTATCCAGGCCCTTCCCAGAACTCAGAGTCAGGGTGACATGCTTCTTCCCAGGAAATAGACTCCAAATGTTGGGTGGAGGGGCTGAAAAACCTTCTCAGAATCCCTCCTTCCTGGGGCTTCCCCCTGCCCTGTCCCAGGAGAGGACCACAGGAGGCCCTAACCCCCATTTTGCTTCCTGCCCCCTTGCCTTTCCTATAAACCTGCTAAGGACTTACCCCATTCCCTCAGACAACCCCACTTGAACCCCATCCCAGGGAGTTCTGCTTAACCCTGACCATTGTCTTCCTGTCCAGATCAGCCTCTGGATGTGTTCAAACACTTGGGCTGCAGCTCTGTCTATGCCTCTGCCTCACAGCATGACGTTGGTCTCTTTTGATGGCCTTGGTCTTTTGATCCATTGAATAAAACCAGTTTCAGCCAAATTAGGAACGAGGCCAATTTGAGAAGGGGCTCTCCCCACCGCTCCAGGGCAAATCGCAGCCCTGGACTTCACTCCTTCTCTCATTCTCCCCTCTGTCACTCTCGGCAGCACCTGTGGTGACTGGAACAGGACCCAACTTCTCCCTGGGGGAGCTGCAGGGGCACCTGGCATATGACCTGAATCCAGCCAGCACCGGCATGAGAAGAACGCTACCCAGCACTTCCTCCAGTGGGTATGTGCCTGGGTCCTCATGTCTGGGCATTTCACGACCCCTTGCCTACCATGACCTGGCCACAGGTGATTGATTCCTCTCCCTGAAATGCTTGTTTTCATGGTCCACTTAGGAAACACTTACTCATCCTTCAAAAACCAAGCCCCAAGTGTGCATTTCCCCAGCCCTGACATCCCACTCTGGGCTGGAGTCCTACAGGCCCAACCCTTGAGACTCCATGGGAATGAAGACACGTTTTTGCTGACATGTGCTGTGTTACAGATCACATCGTGTTTGCCTCTGTTTCCTCATCTGTAAAAAGGGATCATAATCCTACCAGTTGTTCTGGGGATTATAGTAGGCCAAGTGACCGGCCAGGCCTAAAGTCTTTAGTCAGCACTCTGGTCGTTTGCTGTGTGACCTCAGCTGAGTCCCTTCCCGCCTCTGGCCCCAGGTGTTCGGTCCAAGCAACCGGCAGGTTCAAACAGGTGTAAAACAGCACTGGATGAAAGTCTGTGGCTGCAAGGTGTCTCGCGAGAGCACCCTTCTTGCCCCGCCCTCTAAGGATCGGAAGTTAGTAAAGCCCGCCGCCTCCGCCCACGTCTCCGTGGTAACCGGCTTGCATTCTTCTTCCCTCGCCCCTCAGGAGCAAACGGCACAAATCGGGCTCGATGGAGGAAGACGTGGACACAAGTCCTGGTGGCGATTACTACACGTCGCCCAGCTCTCCCACGAGTAGCAGCCGAAACTGGACGGAAGACATGGAAGGAGGTGGGGTTGGCGGCGGGAGTGGAACCAGTTTTCCGGTTCGGGTTACGCGGTCGGGACTACGTGTCCCGGCAGGCGTTGCGCGCGCGCCAGAGAGCTGGAAGCGGGTCTAGGTCAGTGAGGCCCCTTGGGAGTTGTAGTCACGCGCTTGCGTTCGGGCTCAAGTTTCGGAGCTTTTGGGTTCCGCTCGGGGCAGTGGGGGTGGAGTCTTCCTCGCCCGACTTCCTGTCCTCTGCTTAGCGGGGGCTAATCTCAGTCGGGTTCTTGGTTTATAGAATTAACTTTATAGTGATTCTGATCAACAGGATGCTTCTTCCTGGAGTCTACCGTACACTTTATCTAGAGGCTCCTGAGGTGTAGGATCCCATCTCAGTGGGGTCCTTCGTGAAGTTCCTATGTTTACGTGATTCCCGTCTCCAGGGATGTTCCCCTTTGTGATTCCAGTTCTGTAGGAGCCCCGTCTTCTTTCTCATAGCGGCCTTTTCCAGGGGGATTTTGTTCTATTGATCTTCTGTGTTCACAGAGTCTTCTCCAGATTCTTTATCATGGGCAGCAGTTCCGAAGTGTCTCTTCTGTTGAGCGTTAACTCCTGGGGATTCTTTGCATATCATCTCCCCCAATCTCCACCGCGGTTCTCATCTGAAAAATCCCTTTTGCCTTTAGGTTCTTTGTAGCCGACCGGCATCCGTGACTAAAGAAATGGTGTGCAAAATGACCCTCAGGCTTGCGTTACATTGGAGCAGGCGTCCCTGTTATTTCTGGGCTTGTCAGCAGGGTCTATGTCCTGCAATTTTAGAAACACCATTCTATCTAGTCCCTTATCCCTTATCAAGGGCTCACTCCAGGAGATAACCTAGGGGTTATGAACATAGACTCTCGAGTGCACCAGTCCTTATAGCTTCCTAGTGACCCCACCTCTCTGAACCTTGGTTTTCTCACTTGTGAAAAAGGGACGTTAATACCTGCAGTACTCAGCTTATAGTAGTGTTGTGGGGATTAAGTAAATCAATGCATCTGATGTCCCTAGAACTGGCCTGGCTCGTAGTAAGCACCCAGTAAACCCTAGGATCTGTTTTCTCCTCCCCCTTTCCTCTCTCCCTCCCTATCCCTGTAGATCCTGCTTTTTTATAAAGATCTGTCTGCACAACGTGTGCTATCTACAGGATTCCTGAAAAGCAACATTTCAATGAAGAGGGCAGGGTCAGGCCTCAGAGAAACCTGGGTTCTACTCCCTAGCTTTGCCCTTGACTCACTGTGTGGGCTGTGTAACCTTGGGCAGGTAACTTACCTGAGCTTCGGTTTTCTCATTCCAAAAATGGGAGTGATGAGGTAACTCTTCTTTCCCGAAAGTTGGAAGGACGAAATGGTAGAAGGTGCATAGAGCATCTGTATGGTGCATGGTAAGTACCCAGGAAACAGTAGAGTTTATTGTTGCTCATATCTTTACAAAATTCCCATCTCTCTGAATTGGTCTCTAACACTTCTGGTTGTTACTTTTGAGGTCTCAAGGGCCCTCCCTCTTCCATGGTGTGGGCTCCCAAAGCAGGTACCTATTGTGGAGGACCTGTCTGTATTCACCAGGTTCTAATTTATGGGTCAGATTGTCTCCGTGGGTTCCCTGTCTCTGCCAGGTTTGTCTCTATAAAGACCCTGAATTCAGCCCTGACCGGTGTGGCTTGGTGGGTTGGGCATCGTCCCGAGAACCAAAATGTCACCAGTTCGATTCCTGGTTGGGGCCCCTGGCTGGGGGCGTGCAAGCTGATGTTTCTCCTCCACTCTTTTTCCTTCCCTTTCTCTCTCCCTAAAAATAAATAAAACCTTTTTAAAAGTTTCCCTTTGGGAAAAGAAAAAAGACCCTGTATTCAGTGAGCCTTAAGTTTGATTGTGAGAAACAGAAACTCAAAAGGACAATGTGTTTCTCTTGCAAGAAATGTCCAGCAATCAGTAGCCCTGGCAAGTGTGATGTAAGGTAGCTCCTGCCTTATACTTCATGGAATGAGGTTTTCATTTCCACCTCATGGTCCAAAACAACTGCTTCTGCCTTCCAGCCGGCAGAAAAGAAGAAGGGTCAAGACCGGGCATGTCCTCCCCCTTTAAAAATAATTCTGAGAAGATGCACTTAACCACAACTGCTTATCTCTATGTCCCTGAGTCATGTGACCGTACTCTGCTACAAGGGACACTGGGAACTGTAGTCTTATTGTAGTCAATTATGTGCCCTTCTAAAATTTAAGGGTTCTGCTACTGAGGATAGAGCAGATATTGGAAGACTTCTGCCTTGTCATTTACTGATTGGGAACGCAAAAACACTTCTCGGTAACTCTGTGATTGAAGGATAAAATATATACTATTTAGACATGAAAGACAGCTTCTGTGATGTAGCCATAGCAGCCCTGAGAGGTAAAATTATAGCCTTAAGTATTGACTAGAGCAAGGTCAGGAATAAAGGACCTAGCTTTCAATTCAGGAAGCTCAAAAAAGGAAAGCAACGTTTTAAAAGGAAGGAAATGTTAGAGCGAGTCACTGTGGCTTGGTCTGACCTTCCTGCCCTGAGAGCGGAGTGGCACCAGTGGAGGAACAAGGAGGAACCCTGTACCAGCCTCTGGTGTGGAATGGGGAATTAGGGAGCTGGAAGAGCACGGCACAGGCGGTCTGTCCCCCTCCAGCTTCCACTGGTTGTCTTCGGTGATGGCGAACTCACTCCCTCCTATGGGAGCCTCACTAAAAACCTTGCTGTATGGCTGTCCCTGCCTCTCAGGCGCCGGCAGCCTAGTAGGGAAGATGGATACATATGTCTTCTTTCCCCCTCCTCCTCCTTTTCCCCTCCCCCTCTTTCTCCTCCTCTTGGTTTCCTCCAGCTTCCTGTCTAGACAACCCCCAATTAGCTGCTCATTAAAGGGATTAAGCTGATTGGAGCACTCTCTCCCGTCTTCTGTTGTGGCTGCCAGGGCAGTGCTCAGCTGACCAACTCCAGGGGCCTTGCTCTGTGGCTTGGGAAGGTTAGAGGTCTGAGGGAGGTCATGCCAGCTCCGCCCAGGCAAGACCCCTGCAGCCGCGTCTTTCAGGCCCCATAAGCCAGCCTCCAGGCCATTGCCCTGCCTACGCCCAGGCCAGGAGCTCCCTTTCTTCTCCTCCTGGCCGCCGCCTCCAGAGGCCTTCCCTAATTACTCATCCCAGCGGGGCAGAAAGAGGGCACCCTCTGCTCAGCTCCCAGGGTGCTTCATTTTTGCCACTTCTATGTCCCTTCTGGGGAGTCAGGCCCTTCACATAGGCGACTATTATGGGGGTAAAGCAAGCAACGCCCCCATCCTGGCTCTCTGGCTCCCTCTTCTGCCCCCTGCAAGGCAGAGCATGGCCTGTGGAGTTACGGAGTTGGGTTTGAGTCCCAGGTCCACCTCTTGTTGACCCTGTGGTCTTGGGCAAGTGACCTCCCGTCAGGCCTTAATCACCACATCTGTGAAGTGGGGGTGACTCCTGGAAGCCTCGCACGGGGTAGTTGAGAGGATGATGTGAGAGCAGGCTCACAGTGCTCCGCCTGAGACCTCGGAAAGGGTCCTCACCCAGGGTGACTTTGGCCCCAGGGGATGCTGGGCATCATCTGAGGACATCTGTGGTTGTCCCCAGTGTCCATAGTGCCGAGGGAGAGAGGCCTTCATGCATAGTAAATGCCCCTGAATGATGGTTGCTCTCAGCAGAACCAAGCACTCCATCCACCACATCCTCATGTTGACCTCCCTGTGTGTTCTGAGGCCCTGGCGACCCCGCACTCAGCTAGAGTGGATGCCCTCACAGCCTGTGGCTTGCCCCTCAACCTGCTTCCCTTACATCACACTCGATTAACCCACAGGGGAGCTGGCAGTCCAGTGGGGGTGGCCTTGTTTGTTCTACAGACGGAGGCTCGGATGGGAGAAGTGCAGGCCTGCTTGCTCTGCGAAGAGCGAGTGCTTCAGTAGGACAGACAGGCACGTGTGTATCTTCCACAGGGGCATACAGGCTGCTCCGGTGGGGACTGGTAGCCGTGTGTACTGAGAGAAAGATGGCTGCTCAGATGAGGGGGCTCTTACAGGTTAAAAGGAGGGGCAGGAGCTTAGGAGGAGGATGTGTTGACAGCAGTAGTGCAAATGGGAGCATTACAGGCCTGTTTGCTAAACAAACTGGGGATGCCCCAGCATGGGGATGCGTGCTCAGGGCCCTCTGGAGCCTGCCCAGGATCACGACTGGTTATTCTCACAGCACCTGCCGGGCTCCCCCTCCCATGCCCTGTCCTGGCTTCCACTGGCCCCATCTCAGGAAGCTCAGGAGGGGCGGGTCTGCACCAAGCTATTTCCATCCAGGACAGGCTGTTCTAGGAAGTCCTCCTAAGTGAGCGTCTGACAGCACTAACCTGGTTCTGCCGCAGCCCTGTGCCAGCAGAAAGCATGCCACCCCTCCTGCACACGCACGCACAGCCTACGGAGCCAGCCTCCCCTCCTGTCCGCAGCCCTCCGTCCCACTGGCTGCTCCTGTTCCCTGGGAAGGACCAGGCTCTGGCTCCCAAGGCTCTGCTGGCTCACGTGCCAAGATTTCCTCATTCAGACAGCACAGTGCATCCTCAGGGCCATCTCGGGCAGGAGGGATTTGTAACAGCAAAAGCAGGTGACAGCCCGAGTGGCCATCAGGGGGCCTGGTTCCCAGATCTGGTTTACCCCAAGCTTTGTTGTTGGAGAAGACAGGACTCTCCCTGCGTGGAAATGCCACGGGGAAAGGGTGCAACAGCATGCTGGGCAGGGCAGGGCCAGGGAACGTGTGCAGATGCCCACACTGTGAGCCCTGGGCAACAGACCCCAGAAACAGTGATGGCGTGCCTCAGAGGAAGACAGGGGCTCCAACTGGGGTGACTGTGCCTTTGGGGGACACTGGGCGATGGCTAGGGACATACATGGCTGGCACATGGGGGTGGGGAGGACTCCTGGCATCGGGTGGCCGCGATGCTGCTCAGCACCCCACAGTACCCAGGATGGCCCTGATGTCAGCAGTGCTGGGTGGCAGGAGAGTCAGACTGCATCGTGCTCTCAACGGGTACATTTTACTCTAAAATACATTTTAAAAAGAATTTCTAAACATGTCCGTCTCCTGGCCCCACTTCTTTGAGATCCCAATTCCAGGGATGGGGCTGGGCCTAGGATGCTGCATTTTTTGAGGGGCACGCTACCACCCTTAGCTCTCACATTTGGAGGATGGTGGAGGTGGGAGTGCAGGAAGGAAAGAAAGCAGGGGGGCACTCACGTTTCTTCTAACGTCTAAGACCACACGGGCTAACGTGAGCCCGGCCCTGGTGTGGTCTGTCCTATGCATCGTGATGACGGCAGCTCCTTCCTGAGTCAGTATTTGCCATGTGCCAGGGTCTCCATGGATTCTCCACGTGCCTGTTTTACACCATTCATTCGTTCATTCATCGAGAAGGTGCAAGGAGCTGGGTTGTCAGGGTTCCTGAGGGTCAGGGCAGGGGAGGTAGTGAGGCCTCCATCTTCAGAGGAATGACAGTAAGCAAGTCATTCCAGCAAGTGGGTATGTGCCAGGTGCGGGTCTGATGGTTTCATATGCTGTATCTCATGAGATTCTCCGAATGACTCTGCAAGGAAGGTCCTTTTCTGTCCCTTGTAAGGATTAGGGAACGCAAGCACAGCAGCTCTGGTGCTTGTCCGTGTCCTCTCAGCTCACCAGGGACCCTCCCTTTTGCTCACCCTGCTGCCTTCTCCAGGGCTCTGACGTCCCCTGGGAGGACCTATCTCTGGAAGGAGAGAAGGTGGGGAGCCGGGTTGAGATATCAGGGACCCATGTTGGCATCGAAGCTATGGACCCCGGGCGGCTCCCTTCTCTGCTCTGAGCCTTACTTTGCTCCATCTGTAAAATTGGCCCCCCAGCCCCTTGCCCACAGACTCCTGGGAGAAAAGCAAGGGGTCCAGTAGAGAGGCTGGGGTCTTGGGAGTGGCCTGCACCCCTGTGACTCTCTGACCCCCCTCAACACAGGCATCTCATCTCCGGTGAAGAAAACAGAGATGGACAAATCACCTTTCAACAGCCCGTCTCCCCAGGACTCACCGCGTCTCTCCAGCTTCACCCAGCACCACCGGCCCGTCATAGCAGTGCACAGCGGTGAGCACCTGGGCCCCAGGTGGGCGGGGGCAGGGCCCTCTCATCAGTCCCCTGGAGGCCTGGGAAGCCCAGCCAGCTGTCTGAGCACGAGTCCTTTTGTTACAGCCTCCCTGCCAGGCAGGGGAGCCTGGAGGTGCCATTCAGAGAGCTCCCAGGCCTGACTCTGTCTCCTTGGGCCTCAGTTTCCCCTTTTGCGAGAGAAGGAGGCACCAACCTGTGGCTTGCCCCTCAACCTGCTTTCCCTATGCTGCACTCAAATAACCCACAGACAGGTGCTGGTGCTGGGTGGTCACAGAAGGAGGTAGGTGCTCCTGGCGCGTGGCCAGGCACAGGCCACGCAGGCGATACGGGTGCACTCCCGGCCACACAGATAGGAACTGTCACCCTGACAACAGAGGGAAACAGACTCCGGCAGCCCCAGGGGGCAAGCCGAGCCAGGCGCTCTGCACTGGGCCCTTCCTCACGTCACCCGTCGGCCAGGGCCCCCCCCCCAGAGCTGTCATCAGGGCTAGCTGAGTCAAACTGCGGTGAACTCTCGAATGTGGCCTGTCGCCCTGCCGTTAAGATAACGATTTAGTCCCATAAGAGGGCAGACACACGCACAGGGAAGCGGAAAAAGCCCCAGCGCAGCAGTTTGGACCAGCAGCTGGCAAACCGCGGCCGTCAGAGCCTGTTCTTATAAAGAAAGTTTTATTGAGCCTCGGCCACACCCATCCTGTGGCGGCTTTCGGGCCACGAGGGCAGTGCTGAGTCGCTGTAGCAGGGACAAGATGGTAAAAAGCCAAAAATATTTACTGTCTGGCCACGGACTGGAGACAAAAGGGGAGTGACAGAGAATGGGCACAGGGCTTCTTTTTGGGTGGTAGGAATGTTCTGGAATTAGAGCAAATATATGAAAAGTTGCCGAATTGTTTAGAAAAAGGAAAAAAAGCAAACGCCGCCATGAAATATTATTCAGTTATGGAAAGGAGCAAGGCTCTGATACCCACTACATCATGGATGAACCTTGAACACGCGATGCCCGGTGAGAGGAGCCAGACACAAAGGCCACAGGGTGTGTGTGCGTGATTCTGTTTGTGCGAAGCGTCCAGAACAGGCACAGCCGCAGAGACAGAAAGTGGTCGCCAGGGCCTGGGGAAGGGTGATGTTGCGGGTAACTGCTGGTGGAACAGGGATTTCTTTGGGGGATGATGAACATTTTCTATAAGAGAGCATGGTGATGGTCGCACAGCTCCGGGAATGTGCCGGACTTGCATACGCTGAAAAGGTGAACTGTGCAGGGCTGGGCAGCGACAGGTCTGCAGTTGTTTGCGTGAAAAAAGACGCACAGGTTATTATCATTACACAGTAGCCTTACTAACTCAAAAGAATGTCACAGTGGTCCTAGCTGGTGTGGCTCAGTTGACTGGGGCATTGTCCCATAAACTGGAAAGTCGTGGGTTCAATTCCCAGTTGAGGCAAATGCCTTAAGTTGCCGGTTTATCCCCAGGTGCTTATGAGAGGCAATCTATCGATGTTTCTCACATCAATGTTTCCCTCTCTCCACCGTCCCCCTTAAATTAATCACCATGTCCTCGGGCGAGGACTTAAAAAAAAAGTCACAGTAGCACAGTGCACTCAGGTAAAATCTTATAAGTTCTCAAATTGCTGGCCTTCATTGTGTACACATTCTTGTAGTCTTTGAAAATCAGTAGACAAACCCAAGTTTCAGTGACCTGCTTGGGTTAGCACCACTGCCTCCTGAGGTAGTGGGGCTAACTTTTGCCCACCCCTGTATAGTATGCACATTATATCTCAATTGAAAAAAAATATTGACCACTCAGCCCTTTACAAAGAGAGCCAGCTAAGCCCAGGGTTAGGGTGTGGGCCATGGGGCCGGATGGACTGGGCTCCAACCCGGGGTCTGCTGTCTGCTTCCGTGTGGCCTTGGGCAGAGGACGTAACATCTGAGAACCACTGTGTCATTCTCCATTTCAAACAAACGAACAAAAAACAAGGACGACACTAGAACTCAGGGGGTTTTCCGTGCAAGTCAGAAAGTCAGCTTCAAACATGGTCCATGGGCTGGGAATGACCCTGAGGCCCAGCCTTCGAGGATGCTGCTGGGCCCTGCTGCTCTCATTACCATCAAATGCACGCGGCGCAGGTGCAGCCCACCAACGCGGAACAGGTGAGCCAGGGCCCCCAGTAACCGCCCCTTTCTGTCTCTGCAGGGATCGCCCGGAGCCCTCACCCGTCCTCAGCCCTGCACTTCCCCACCACCTCCATCCTGCCCCAGACGGCCTCCACCTACTTCCCTCACACAGCCATCCGCTACCCGCCTCACCTCAACCCCCAGGACCCGCTCAAAGATCTCGTCTCACTGGCCTGTGACCCGGCCAGCCAACAGCCTGGACCGGTGAGTGTGGAGGGTGCAGACTGCCCACCGGCGCTGGGCTCCAGGCGACCTCCCTGGGGCCCCGGGCTGTCTAGGCAGCCTTCTGGTGTGCTTCTCCATGTCAAGTGGTTTTCTGACGGCTGGAGATCCACAGTTCTCTTCTGAAGCACTCGGAGCTGGGCTAGTTCAGAATTCGGGCTTTCCAGGTGTTAGAGTCAACGGCATGTATTTTATGAAGTGCTTCAAACATGGTCCTGTGGCTGCAGCTCAGGCCTGCTTCTGCCAGACTTCCACAGAAAGCTTTCTGTGTTCAGAGCTTTTTGGATTTTGGAACTGCTGGCAGGCGGTGGATGGCTAGGTCCTGGTAGTAAATGAGAAAAAGCGTAGGGACCACCCACAAGGTCAGCCCCTGTTGTTGAGATGAGGCGGCATCTCGTGGAAGGAAAGCGAGTGGATACAAAGTGGCTTAAGGAGGAGACAAAGGGAGTGC